>JBAMBJ010004408.1:0-77748 GCA_037043495.1 Drosophila recens | reverse complement strand
TATATAAATAAAATTTTTGGTATTTACAAAATTATGGTACACTTGGAAAAGGTAAATCACGCTCTTAGTATTTTCCTGATGTGGCAACTATGTTCGTAAGCGTAAAATCAGTGTTTTTTTTGGCGTTACGGTAATTTTTAGTATATTTTGCTTATCGATTTCAGCCGGCATTTGCTGCGCATTGCTGCCGACAGTTGGCGTTAGAGTGCAAACGTAGCCACCTGATGTGCTAGAAAACGTCAAACGCGTGGCAGTTTCACATAGAGTATTTCTCTTTTTTTTGTTTACGTTTGCACCGCAATTAATTGTGCATTGCAATTGCAATCGTCGCGCGCATTGCATTGCGTTAAGTGTTAGTGTAAGAAGCAACAAAAGTCTATTTCGCATTGGAAGCTGACATTTAAAAGGTGCTCAGCCGCTACGTTCATTTATCATTATCGACGATTGCCTTTTGATCGGCACTTTCGCAGCGGCGACTCACCTGGTTCTACTTTTCACACACACGCGCACACGCATATACAAACGCACACACACACACAGCACAGCACAGCAGAAGCACACATACTAATATTCACTTACTTTTCAGATTCACACAAATCACAAACACATTGACGACGATTCATTCGTGCATTGACATCAACAGAGCCGAAAAAATTCTTCTACTGCCGCTGCTTGACTAATTGTTGTTACCTCTTTGCTGCCTGCCGTTTTACATTGAACACTCGCAAATCAGTGTTGCTGGCGAAGCTAACGTCGTCGTTGACGTCGACGTCGACGCCAGACACGTCAACATTTATTGGAGCTTGTAATCGCAGTTGGAATCGAACTTGCACTTCGAATTTGAAAGATGCGTGTGAGCAACATACGGAGCGGCCGGATTTGCCGCTTGGTTCTCTGCCTCTTGGTCATCTTGCCGCTGCTGTATCTGCTGGCCAACTGGAGTGATCACCATAAGCGTGTACAGGAGGCGTATCATATGCGCTTTGGCGGGCCCAAGTTCAGTCATCAACGCCTTGAGAGCAGGCCACGTGAACAGCCCAAGCTAGTGGAGGGTATGTCACACACACACAATCACACACACACACACACATACGCACATAGATAAGTTGCATATAATTAGACCGGTACACAAAGATTGCCAAAGGAATTTATATGTTTGTGGCAGAGGGAGGCATCTTCGATCCTGTAAAGCAGTGCTGGGCACGCATGGGCTCCGGGAGCTAGCGGCTGCTCCCAACTTTATTTCTGCCTATTCGGCGCCGTGAAGTCAGTAAAAAATAACAACAACATGATCGACAAAGTAGGTAGACTCTAATGGGGTTGTTGTTGTTCATGTTGTTGTAGTTTTTGTTTTACTGCTCCCGAATTCAGATTTCGTGCCCACCGCTGCTGTAAAGTATATACGCATATTCTTGATAAGTCGAGCTGATATACTCGATATGTCCGTCTATTCGTCCGGTTTTAGCCTTGATTATAATAAGTATCCATAGCGCTTTTATTAGCTTTTGAATCAGTCGTTTGATCAGATTTTGCTGCTTTAAAAACCATTCATTATCCTGGGTACTGGGTTTCTCACAGTCGAGCTCACTCTCGACTATTGCTTTCTGACTTGTTTGCTTATTTCTAGTCTCGGCAAGTGCCATTTGTTTACACTATCTTGGCCGTGTTTGCACAAAGGCTAACGAGGTGCAAGCATCGCATCTGTGTGCAAAAGGTCGGAGTTGATGGACTTTACATTCGTCGATATCCATTGCATTGTAATAGTATGGAAATTATTCTACAAGCGAGTCTGTTTTCTAAAAAGCTACTTCAAATCAGCCTGGAAACATTAGACGTCGTATGTGTTGCCAGAATTTTAAGGTTTTAAATAGCAAATTCGATTAGAATTTGACAAAAATGTAAATGAGCCAAAATTCGAATCTTTCACGCGAAAAGAAAAACTTCAAATAGTTTACATATCTGGCTGAAAAATAAAAAAGAGCCTTAAAACAAATAATGCTTAAAATCAAGGACCGTAATCATTGAGTTATATTATAAAAATTACATAGTAATGATTATTAAAAGATTTTTACGGATTTTCTTCAATGAAAATGATTAATCTTCAGCGAAAAAATAAAACTCATAAGTAATCATTATTTGTGATTTTTTTTTTCGCTCAAAATTAAAGTAACTTTTCAAAAAGTTTACTTAATCATTTCAAAGATTTGTTTTTGAGTTTTATGGGTCCCCTGGCCTTTTTTAAAGGGATATGCAAAAATACTGGCTGAAAAATCGAACACAAAAGCCATGCATTTAAAGTCAGTTTTATTTTGAGCGAAAAAAATAAAAATCATCATTAATGATTATTTGGGAGTTTTATTTTTGCGCTCAAGTTTACATAATCATTATCATTATTTTTTTTGTATACAGGGTGACCAGAAATAACGGAGACAAACATTTTTAACTATAATTTTACTAAACGAGAGAAATTTAGCAAAGCAACAATTAGTAACGATAAAGTGGATCACTAGTAGTAAGATTCTCAGCCGGTTTCGAAATGGTCTCCTCCAGCTGCCATGCACAGGTCCAAACGTGATTTAAAATTGTAGGCCATGGGCCGCAGGTCCTCGGGAGACAGTCGGTTCCATTCCAAGAGAAGCGATTGCATCAGCGCCTCCAAACTTTTGTGAGGCTTAGCACAGGTCCTGGCCTCCAATATCGACCACACGCTGTAGTCCATCGGGTTGAGATCCGGCGAGTAGGGTGGCCATTCAGCAGACGAGATGAAGTCCGGAAAATGGGTTTTGCACCAGTCTTGCGTCATTTTCGCCTTGTGAGCCGGCCAGAGTCCTGTTGAAAAGTCCAGTCCGCATCGCCGAAGTGCAGTTGGGCCCAAGGAATTACCACGGCGTCGAGAATGTCGTGGCGGTACACTTCTTGGTTTTCTTTTAACCCCTTGATCCACGAAAACCAGGGTTTCTTGCCGCTGGCGCAAATGCCGCCCCAGACCATAACGGACTTCGGATTTTGGCGATGTTTGACAATGGCCGACGTACCCGAAGGTTCGGCGGACCAGATCCTGCAGTTTAGTGGTTGTGAGCCTGCTCGACGGTTACCAGCTTCTCATCCGTGAGAAGGACGCGCTCCTATCGCTGACCTGCGGCCCGACGCTTGAGTTGGTGGCATCTTTGCAGTCGCACGAGCTTGTTTTCATCCGTGAGGATCTGAAATTTTTTGAGCTTGTACGGCTTGAGTCCAAGGTGCTTCTTCGCCATTTACCAAACAGAATCACGTTTCATTCCGGTCTCACGGGCAATTTTCCTCATGGAGACCCTCGGATTTCGCATCACCCGCTTTCGAATGATTTGACGATTGGCAGAAGTATTGACGGTGCTTTTTTTCCTCTTCCCGGACGATAACCTTCATGGTCAATCTCATTAAAGTGGCGGGTGGCCTTGGACACAGTCTACCTAGGCACCTCGAGCAAACGAACAAATTCACATTTGACGTTTTTCTTGATGAAACAGCTCTAAAATTGCACAACGTTTACTTGACATTCTGAAACCACAGGAAAATTTAACAGCAATGGATAAAAAATGTTGTGACTAGTACAAAAAAGAATGGAGAATACAATAAAATAACATTTAATTAAATCCGGTAACATACTTTTGCTTACGGACATATTAAAGTTTGTCTCCGTTTTTTCTGGTCACCCTGTATGTATTTTAGTCATTGGTTTTTTGTTGTGAAAAAATTTCAATAATCATTATTTGCGGTCTTTGGTAATTATTGTCTCATTTTCAACGAAAAGAAACGGGCACGAAATGAAAAACTCCAGATAGTTGTAATAGTCATCTTTGGCATTTAGAAATGACTAAGTTTAGCTGTTTAATAGCTACAATGGGAGTACTGCTAAAAATGGCCAACAAAGCTCTCAGAAAATACAACCAACCAATTCAACTGGCTTTTTAGCCTTTTGTAATAGACATGTTTAAACAACTGCCGTTTATTTGTTATCCGATGATACTGCTAATTATGCATCTTCTGAGTTGTTGCAATTGTGTTGTTATCTATTTGTGCAATTGCTTGACTTTTATTAACATCTATATTGCTTTGTTGTTTTTCAGGTCTTGGCAACTTTGAGCCGAAAGATCTGAAGCCACGCAAGGGTCCAGGAGAGAATGGAGATGCGCACTCGCTGTCGCCGGATAAGAAGAATGTGGCGGATGCCTCTGAGATGGAGTATGGCATGAATATTGCCTGCTCCGATGAGATATCGATGCACCGTGCGGTGCGGGACACACGACTCGAAGAGTGCAAGCACTGGGATTATCCATATGACTTGCCCACAACCAGTGTCATCATTGTGTTCCACAACGAGGGCTTCTCGGTGCTAATGCGCACCGTGCATTCGGTTATTGATCGCTCGCCCAAGCACATGCTGCACGAGATCATCCTGGTCGATGACTACTCCGACAAGGAGAACCTGCGCACCAAACTGGACGAATACGTGCTGCAGTTTAACGGACTCGTTAAGATCATTCGCAACAAGGAGCGCGAGGGTCTCATTCGCACACGCTCTCGCGGCGCCATGGAAGCCACAGGTGAGTGAACCACAGTAGTTAGACAGTCTTTAGAGCGATTTTTATATAGATACTTTTCTGTGCACCACAAAAGTTCGTCGTGTTATCAATTAGAGCCAAGTTCCTAATCAATTTTCGAAATGTATTAAAAATCGATTCACTACTATTATTAATACATTAGTATTAATAATTATCAATCATAGACATTTCCAGTGTGAACGCACTAAAAAAACTGATTTATATTTTTTAAATTTCTATAAAAATTTGTCGACTATTTAATTGGGCTTAAAATTATTTACAATTGCCATCAAATTAATTATTTGCTTCGGAAAAATATAAAGAAAACTCAATTTCAACCTTTTTTTTTTATATATTTAACTATCTACAATTATTTTAGCTTCATTTTGATTCTTTAAAAAGTTGAAAGCGTTTTTAGTAAGCAATATCATAGGCTTAAGCTTTATAGGAATCTTGAAATCCTATTTAAAAACTAGTTGGATATGGGCATTTTCAGAAAAAGGTCCACCTCGCCCAAAAACGTTAAATTAATCAAAAACTAACATCTTGTGAAATTCTCTTCCAAAAATTTATTTAAGTTATTTATTTAAGCAATATACGTTAGAAGAAATGCAACAGGATGAAAATACACATAGATTCTACATAGGAATAAATGCACTTTTGTATTCACCGTTTGTATTCTAACAATTACACTAAGTAAGATAGTAAGATTGTAGCATGAACCATTTTAATACATAGAAATATATTGAATGTTTCATTTCAAACAAGTTTAAAAAGCTGTTTTCGATATATCGAATAAAATTTGATGAACAAATACTTGGAACAAACTAGGTAGAAATCTTGTCACGTTCGCGATGTCGCGTTACAAATAACGAATAAATCTTGTAAAAAAGTAAAATGATAGTAACATATCAAAATTATTTCTTAAATGAAAAGCTACATTATTTTATTATGGTTTAAGAGTATATTCTTCTAAATTACTCGCCACATTCCGCTGACTTTCGCTTTTGTCAAGATGAAGTCAAACATGACTTCCATTTTTCGTCGCGTTCGCGATGCATTGTTTTCTATGAATAATTCGAAAACGACAAGTCTTCAAAGCTTGTCTTTTATAATAAAAATAGTGTTGATAAAATGCATTAAACACATGAGAAAACATGTTTGAAAATGTCAACTTTTGACATTTTTTTTCTCATTAAAATGTCGCTCCTGGAAATACCCATATATCCATGCTAATCAAATTTTGAAACAGCGTTAAATCAAGCCCAATAAATTACTGAATATGTTTTTGAAATGCAACAAATATCTTACACACTATATACTAAATTTTTTATTCTTTTTGACAGGTGAGGTGATTGTGTTTCTGGACGCGCATTGCGAGGTGAATCTCAATTGGCTGCCACCGCTGTTGGCGCCCATCTATCGTGATCGCACTGTGATGACCGTGCCCATCATTGATGGCATCGATCACAAGTCGTTTGAGTACCGTCCAGTTTATGGCAGCGACAATCATTTCCGTGGCATCTTCGAGTGGGGCATGCTGTACAAGGAGAACGAGGTGCCCCGACGGGAGCAGCGTCGACGTGCCCACAACTCGGAACCATATCGCAGTCCCACCCATGCGGGCGGTCTGTTTGCGATTAATCGCGAGTACTTCCTGGAACTGGGCGCCTATGATCCCGGCCTGCTTGTCTGGGGCGGCGAGAACTTTGAGTTGAGCTTCAAGATTTGGCAGTGCGGTGGCAGCATTGAATGGGTGCCCTGCTCCCGTGTTGGCCATGTCTATCGCGGCTTTATGCCCTACAACTTTGGCAAGCTGGCGAGCAAGAAGAAGGGCCCGCTGATCACCATCAACTACAAGCGTGTGATTGAGACCTGGTTCGATGATACACACAAGGAATTCTTCTACACACGCGAGCCACTGGCTCGTTATTTGGACATGGGCGACATAAGCGAGCAGTTGGCATTGAAGAAGCGTCTCAATTGTAAATCCTTCCAATGGTTTATGGACAACATTGCCTACGATGTGGTCGACAAGTTCCCGGCTCTGCCGGCCAATCTCCATTGGGGTGAACTGCGCTCGGTGGCCTCCGATGGCTGCCTGGACTCGATGGGTCATCAGCCGCCTGCGATAATGGGTCTCTCCTATTGCCATGGCGGTGGCAACAATCAGCTGGTGCGTCTCAATGCCTCCGGCCAGTTGGGCGTCGGCGAGCGTTGTGTCGAGGCGGATCTGCAAGGCATCAAGCTGGCCGTCTGTCGCCTGGGCACCGTCGATGGACCCTGGAGCTACAATGAGCACACCAAACATCTGTTGCACCGTGTGCACAAAAAGTGCATGGCACTGCATCCGTCGACGCAACAGCTCTCGCTGGCCCAGTGCGATGTCAACGATGGCTATCAGAAGTGGCTCTTCAAGGAGATACGTCCGCATTGGTAGATCCGATGATGATGATGATCCAATTCAACCAGGCGTTAAAGCAATATCTAATAACAAGGGTTTCAAATGGGAACGTGCACCGGGTCGGCAAAAATTACGGGGAGGGGGGAACATGTTGTGGGTAGGGAAACGTGGGGGGCTTGGGCAGGGGGTGGGGCGCCGTTTTTAGACAAAAGGAATTTAGTAAAAATGAAAACAAATGGAATTGTTGTTGGTTTTATAACGTACATACATATATACATACATACATTCGTACATTCGAAACTTACATACATATACATATTTGGAAATGTACGAAATGAGAGCAGAAATGGGTCTAGGAATCGGTTTAGTTGTCATTAATTAATTGTGATTTCTTCATATGATATTACAACAGATATTCGAATCAAATAAATTCACAAAATCATTTGATTAGGTTACGAAATTGTGGTGATAATTGGAATTCTCTTAAAAACAACAAATCAAAAATTATGATAATTATAAAAGCTAAGCTATTATTTTTTTTTATTAAATATACAAAATCGCAATGTTAATTTGTAATTGTCTCGATCTAAGTATAATGTTGTATATAGGCCCAGAGATAATAAGCTAAACCGATTTCCCAGATCCCCAGAACAGTAAACTGTAAATGTGCATTTGTGTTGTGCACAACGAAAGAGTGAGAGCGACGCACGAGAGCGTAAGAGATGGCGCTAAAGGGTGTAGTATGTGTGCGAGCGGTGCCGCTGCGGGCGAAAGCGAAACAGCAAATCGTGTGTGTGCAATATATATATATATGTTAATATATACTATACATATACATACATATATGCCTTTTGCTTTAGCCTTGCCAGGACTATTTTCTATATGAATATCAGTAAACTATTTTCTAATCTTATGCGTTAATTAATTCCGAACCTATCTATTATTCCGAACCTTATCGATTTATTTATTATTAATTAATTAATGACTTTGTTTATTCTCTAAGTTCTGTTGCTGCCACATTCCACAGACACTATATTTGACTATTTGCCAATCTTGTATCAACTTATAATTTTGTTTTAAACGATGTATGTATATTTTTTTAATTCGTTTATCGATTGATTGCTCCAAAACATAATTAAAAGCTTACACAGCATCGCTGTGTGGCATAATTGTACTAAATTTTTATAATATACATTCACAAACATATACATACATATATATACAATATATTTAGCGCATATAAGTCTATTAAAATATTTACATTCAATTGTAACTCTAGAGTTATAAGTCTGAATAATGATTAGAAATAAACAAGTTTTCTAAATACTAAATACAGCTGTAATTTTATTCATTTATAAACTACTTTGATAACTGTTTGTATGCATGTCAATACTATATCCAAGCAGTTAATCGAGTTTATCAAAATGAAAAATTCGAAAAAAAGTGAATTGAGTTTTCAATACATCTTCAAAAAATTCCAACATGCATATCGAGTTTTCCAAAAAATTTAAAGAAACGTAGTTTTTAATACAAAATACATGCGAAAACTTTGAATTGTAAATGCTGGTTTGAAAATTAAACCAACTTCAAGCTTTCATAATCTTGCCGAAGCTGAACAGATTTTCAAGCGGAATGTCATTTTAATTTTGGTTTGGCCTCTAAACTTATTCTGCATTCAAATATTAATCACTGCGGACGAAAGTCCGCGCTAGTGACGAAAGCAGCACGAACGGTGCGAAAGGCGACTATAATTCAATACTAATAATATTGATTAATTAATAAATTTTAGAAACTTACATATTCCTTTAACCTTTTAAAATCTCTAGTTTTAGCATTTAATCAATTTCTGTCATAATTAACTAAGCGTAATTCTAAAAATTAACAACGATTTACAAACTCCACTGCATTGTTGAATTTGAATGATTGATTTACTCGATTGATTTCATTTACTCTATTGAAAGTCATAAAAATGATCGAGTGGGCAAATTTTTGATGTCAAATTTTTGAAGTTGTAGAAATTAAAGATTTTTTTGAAATACAGTCGAACTTCCCTAACTCGAATCACCATTATCCACGAAAAAGTTCGAGTTAGGGAAGACTTCGAGTTAGGGAAATAGAATTGTATGAAATTTGCCTAGTATTGCCACTCGATTTTGTTCGAGTTAGAGAAACTTCGAGTTAGGGAAGTTCGAGTTAGGGAAGTTCGACTGTATATATTTATTGACAGTTATATTCCAGCGCATTCTTAATCCCTTTACTCAGAGTCAGCCTATTATAATTCAGCTCGTAAATGTAATAAAAAAAAAATGATATTGAGTGATATAAGAATAATTATCTTCAATTAAGGCAACTTTTGAATACCCCTTGAGCACAGGGTATATCAATTGATGTATACAGTTTTGAATTCGTTGGTTTTCTTAGATCATATGATAAGTTAATCATAATTAATACGTTAAGTGTCATAGACGTAGAACAGCAGTGGGCACGAAATCTGAATTCGGGAGCACTACAACAACATTACCAACAACAAACCTATTAGAGTCTACCTAAGTTGGGAGCAGCCGCTGCTTCCGGAGCCACTGCGTGCTGAATCGACATGTCGCTTGCACCACCGTCTCCAATGGCAGAAGTGCATTTAATTATCTAGAATCTAGACTCATTGACTCACAATTGATGAATTGAACAATAATAACAATTGTTATCATTGAACATTGTCTAATCTTGATTGACTTAATTGTGATTGCGATGACACTCCTTAAAGGTTTCCAGTTCCAGGGAAGTCCTCAAGCGGATTTCTGATAAAGTTCTGCGAAATGTCTTAAAATAGAATTGGGAATTTATGTAGATATGTCACAGAATTATATTATGCCCAGGCCTATCACTAAATTAGTAATAAATAAAAAAACAGCTACCGTTCAATTGTCTCTCAAATTGGCAGGTGCTGTTTATGTTGTTTATGATTCTACGCTACTTATCAGTCCAACTTGGCTAAATAGAAGTTTGTGAGTACCATATACAATTCGATATTTTGGTACATGGTTATGTTACCACTCTGATTAGACCGTCCCGTCTCAGTATCCAATATCAACCAATTGTTCAATTTAATTGAGTCATATGGGCTGGGCTTCGCAACGTCGAGTTGTTATCAACCCATTTGTTGTTATTAAAGGGGTCATGTAAGAAGCTCGTGGAGTTGGTAACGGGAAAATCCATCGAACTGACGGTTTCCTGGTAGTTCACTTTCGGAATTATCTAGAAATTTCGTCAAGTGTTCTTCAATTACATATCTAATTTTTTTTAAATACCAAGAGTTTGAGGTAAAATGGAAAAATTAATATTTTGATTTTCATATTTTCTTACATTTTTTTTTAAATTTTTGACTCCATGAGAAATATATTGAATTATTTCAATCGACTAATAATATTTAAACCAGCCACATTATAAAATTCTAGCAAATTATAGCGTTAAAAGGAGAATTCTACATATTCAGGGGTGCCACAGAAATCGCTTTCGCTTGAATTTCACTTAAATTTCATACAAATTTGGTGAAATTCAAGCGAAAGCGGTTTTTGTGGCACCCTGAATTAATTAGATTAAAGATCGTAAATTGAAATTTTTGTTACATATGTAGGTATATATTTAGGTAGAGCATTCAGAGTTCGTTAACTGTCAATGGATATCGTTCTTGTTGTTGGATTAAACGTTGTCAGTGGAAATTGTCAATAGGTGTGATAAGAGCGGAGGTAGACTCATTGTGAATCGGAACAAAACAAATCAAAGGGTTCCATTTGGTAGACAATGCTATAAATAATAAACAATTGGCACCTGTTGGTCTCATTCAGAACTTTCTACTCGTCGCAGCTGGAACGTCTTTTAATTGATAAAAGTGAAATCATCAAATTTCGAAATGTGCAAATTGAGTTTGTGTCTATTGGTTGCCATTTTTGGCTGCCTGGTGTCCAGCAGTTTGGCCGGCGTTGCCCGGGAGAATTACATACATCGCGATATTGTTTTCGTCGAGGATGTGCGTGATTTTGCTGCCAAGCATCCTGGTTTGAATTTGCAACGTCTCGAGAAGCAGCCGGAATCCGTACGTGCTCGTGCCGTGGGTCAATCTGTACGATATACACTCGGATCACGTATCGGGGGTAAGCGATAGTTCTCAAGGCTGCGCCTAAAACGATGCTACGTTTTTAACTAAACACACATTTGACGTTGCCTACTTTCAGGCGACAGATTGGTTGCCCAGGATGCCGATGTCTTCAACTATCCGAAGACAAACGATGTCAGCATGCAGGTAACATATCCCCAATCCGGCGTTGGCTCCATTGTCACCTTCGTGGAGATCATTTGCACCCAGGATAACGATGAGGGCAATGCCTACGTGGTTGCCGGCGGCATTGGACAACGCTTCATCTCCATTCTGATTGAGGCCAAGCAGACCAACAGCTTTGCCTATCAGGCCCAGTACTACGGCACCGACTAGGAACCAATTAATTCCCAGTTAATACTTCATTTCCTGAATTTATTATATGTTTTTTTTGTTCTTTTGTGATAGCAATTAAATGAATGACTGTACATTGAAACTTTTGTATGGTGCGAGTACTCATAAATGATATATGAACTATTCAAAAATGTATACGCAGTCAATAGGTATTTTTACTTAAACGGGAGGCCTTCGTAAATCTGTTCCAGTTATCATCGCTGACAATATATATAAATCGAAATTGCTCACGCGCTTCCCACTTGAGAAACAAAACCTCAGCAAACTCATAAATAAAACTCTAAGCTCTCGGGATATTCCAAATGGAGTGCTCAATGGTTTTGACATTATCGGCGCCATTATTAATGGAATACTTTTTATTTTCTTTTTTTGGTACTCACGCGACTTTCAGGCAAAAGCATAAAATGCATTGCTTTCATAAAAAACTCGAAGGTTTCAATGTCAGGGAAAGTCCTTTTCGAATTGAGTCATGATTATTTCAAATCGTCAATAATATGTATCTCAAAAACAGGTTGAGTTGAGATGAATATCATCCAGACACTCTTTTTCACATGCACACTTGAAACATCTTATCGATAGACATTATTAATTGATCTATAAAAGTGTGACAGCTGAAAGTGTTATAAGGTGATATTTTGCCAGGGTTGCCATACTTTCGACAGTTACTGTTGCTTTTTTTTGTGCTTTATGGATGGATGATGGATAGCTTGAAACATGCGTTGTTCTCGAATGTGGGCGCTGTAGCATAAAATTAAATAAAAATTGTTAAAGTTTGGCAATCCTAAAATGTTTGTAAGGCTCGCAATTATAGATAAGAAGCTAGCGTGATATTGATTGTGAGAAGTTAACAAACAGATACCCTGTAGAAAATATATAAAGTAAATTTTGCTGATGATGATTAAATATGTATAAGTATTTGGATCAGCGGTGGGCACAATATCTTAAGTCGGGAGTATTACAACAACAACTTCAACAACAACAACATTTTTTATGATGGTCATAAATTTGAAGTGTCAAAAATGACAAGCTACTCCTATGATGTTGTTGTTAGCTTGCTCGCGAGTCTTGTGTTCGACAGATATAAAGCTGGGAGCAGCCGCTGCTCCCGGAGCCACTTCGTGCCCAACGGTGATTAAGATGCATATTTTTTCATAAAGAAAGAGTACTTAATAGGATATTCGCCAGATCATCCTAGTAACTTATATCATTTATATAGAGGCTATTTTACGAATGCAATTGTAACTTATATGTACCTTTCATTTGTAGAAAAACTGACGAGTTTATATAAAATTAAAAAAAAATATATTTAAAATAATTTTTGGAAGAGCCCAACTACCCCTCATGGGTAGTTTTATAGACTTGGAGTATGAAAGAAACAAATAACTCTTCAAATGATATCGCCAAAGCAAGTCAATATGTCGGTTAGCTGCCACTCGCCTTTCGCCATTTAGAAATGCTCATTTACCAGATTGTTTGCTTTTGTGCGCAATTATGTATAGTATAAGTAAGTAAGTGTATCAAGGTTAAGATTGCCAATCAAATTTGTAAAAACACGCGCCAAGAAGATTTTTAATGCAAATCACAGTCTATTATAAGTCGAAAATAAAAAACAATCAGATTTAGATCACTTTATATTATTATTATTTTTATTTATTTCAGAGTAAAATTTCGTTACGGAAACAATTAATTAAGTTTATATGTATAAACAACTGAGCTGTTCATACTATATTTAAATAAAAAAAAACAAAACTAAAATTTAATTAAACTTTATTATTGTTGAATCAGTGTCCTGAAAAAGTAACTTACTAAGTGCCTACCATTCATTCGAACAAAATCGAGTGGCAATAGAGTTTACTGAGCAAATTTCATACAAATCGCCTACCCTAACTCGAACTTTCATAAGTCGAATTTCTCCGTAACTCGAACAAAAATATTGGATTGTGCTTCTGTAAGTCGAATTTTTCGGGAAAATCTCCAATAAAGTTTGAATTTTCTTTCATTTCTGTTTTATGCTTTTGTTACCGAGCCGGTTTGAATATGTAATATTGATGTATTGATTAACATATGGTAATGAAATATGATAAAATATTGCATCAACAATTATTTAGGCTTGTAAAATTGCTATAGGAAAAATGTTCGAAATGTACTTATTAGTCAGCGCATCAGTGAAATATTCAATCTTATAAGCAGTTAAGGAATTTAAAATTAGACCAAATAAATTAAAGTTGTTGAAAAATGTGGTATGTCAGCAAAAACATTTTTCATTATTTTAAAAAATGAAATATTAATTATGATGACATTTAAGTCGGGAACTTCTTCTGGATACAGCAAAGGAACGAAGAAACCAATTTTTAAGAATATTGACAGGTCTTAAACAAACTGGAATCTTTTTTTGTTAAAAATAACAAGAAAAATTTCAAGTTTGAAATGTATTTATGATTGAATGCATTTGTAGTTTTTTTTAAAACACTAAAAAAAAAAGATTCCCTAACTCGAAGTCTCCATGGTGATTCGAGTTAGGGAAGTTCGACTATGTCTGGGATAACTTTCTCAAGAATTGGGTCCAGTGGATCACAAGTTTAAAATACCCTAGTTCTTAGAGTTCTTGAAAAAGTTCATATTTTCTGTCAAGTTTCTTTCCAAACTTGTTAAGGAAAATTTAGAATTATTCATTAGAAAATGTTTCCATTTTCGAGTTTTATTTTTGCGGAAACAACAAAAAAAAACTGCAAATTTGGATAAACTATTCTTTATCAATTTAATATTGTCGTTGCTATTACTAAAAGCTAAAAATAAAGATAAGAGCAATATGAAAGACCATAGTTTGTTTTCATATAAAAATCCATTGTGAAATTGGTAAACAATAAATGAATCACATAAAAAATTTTCGAATTTCTTGTAATTAACTTAAATAAAAACAATAGATTTTTAATTGAAAAAGTAGATATATGATATCAATTCTATATTTATGAGAAGCGGTGTAAATAGACAATGATATTAAGCATTGCATTGACTTGTGCAATTTGATAGCATATTGTATATTTATATTAAATTTTGCTACTGATAAGGAAAAGCATCATGAACTACGCACAAAGTTGGGCAAACAATGTGAAGTGGCCAACACGGAGAAGGAAGTAAAAGGCCCGTCTGAAGTGTCTTTAATTGAATGAAAATTAGATGAAAAATAATGAAATGTAGCTGAATTTGTTACAATATGATGATGTCGTATCACGTGCTTTACAATCTGGTCAAATGATCGACAAATTAATCAAGATTTTTGCAGTTGTTGTTGTTTAAAGGCACACGCGAGACAATATCGATCGATTGGCTTGTTAATTGGCAATACAAGTGTAGGCATTAGACCATGTCTAAAATTATTGCCTCAAGTGCTTTATTTATAGAAACTGAGCAAATTATATTGCCAATTAGCGGTACCCGAAAATAAAAAGAAAACAATAATACAAAAATACAAACAACCAAAGACCGAAGAACAACAGGCAATACACAAACACACATCAAGCATCAACCCATCAGCCATCATCATAGCCAATACTATAAACCCCATTTGCGGCTTATCGTTCAGTCGTTACCTCGAGTTGGCCCTTATCTAACGCTGACCGTCGATAAGAGCGCCACGTATAAAAGCCATCGGCAGTGCGAAGCGATGCACAAAACAGTCGCCAAATTGATTGCACAGCGCGCGGATCTAAAGCTCTTTTTCACAGTGAATTCTCGATAAATCGTTGAATCGATTTACTCGATTTTTCCCACCAAAAAAAACCCAAACAAAAAACTTTACTTGTGTGTGTGCAAGTGTGTGTGTGTGTGTCTGAGCTGCACATATATTTTTTTTGTATACCAAAAATTTGGAAATGTTTCAAGTGTTGCTTCCTCTGCTGCTGCTCAGCGCCAGCTCCATTGCTGCCCCAACGCAGTTGCAGTTGCAACTGCAGTTCCAGTCGGCGTCGGCTTCGCAGTCCGCGTCACCGTCGGCAGCGCAGTCAGAGGCGCAGTCAGCGCCGCAGCAACGCGCCAGCGATTTAGATTATACGCCCATTAAATCGGTTAAGGAGAACGAACGCTTCACGTATCTGAATCCGGACGTAAAGCTCGTGCCGCTGACCAAAGTGAAGCACGGCAAGGGGAATATCGTGTTCAGTGCCGGACAGCGGATTACGGGCAAGTGAATCACACAATTATTATTATTGACATATAATAATAATCATAATCTTCAAATCGAATTATTGCAGGCGATAAGCTGCTGGTGAACAACTATGATGACGAGAGCTTCACCAAAGCGGTGGACCTTGAGGTCCTGATGAAATACCCATCGGCCAGTGGCACTGGCAGCACCTTGACCAGCATTGAGATCTATGTGGACTCATCGGCCAATGATGCCGATGCCTATTTTACAGCCGGCGGCATTGGCAAGACAACGGCATCGCTATTGATAACCTCGGATCAGACACGGACCTTCTCGTACGAGGCCTTTTTCTATGGTTACTAGGCTAAAGTGCACTTCTTCAATGCGAAGCAAATAAAACAGCATCTTCAACTTGGAACTGAACTGTGATCGCCATCGCCATCGTCTCTTCTCGTCTCGTCTCGTCATCGCCATATCCATACTATATTTAAAACACTCCTCCACTCCTTCTCCTCAGCCCTCTCTACACTCCCAGAGAGAAAGAGACAATAGTATTATAGTGCTAACATCTTAAATTAAAAGAAAAGAAAAAAAAACACAATCAAGAACGCAAATAGAATGGAAAAAGATATTAAGAAAGAAAATTGAATTTTCTCATCAAATTGTTTGTGGAACTCACTCAATATTGTTCATTCAGTTTGTTTTTTTCCTTAGTTTTCCCACTTAGCACTGGCTTATCATCCACCCATATGTACATATAAATATTTATAGTATCTAGCAGCGGGTAGATAGTCATTTGTTTTGATTTCTTTCATTCAGCTCCAGCTAATTGAAATAGCCGTGCAACTCTCTCTTTCTCTCTCTCTCTCTACTTCCCCTAGAAATTCTAGACATCGACATTTTTTGCAGTTACAGGGAGCGACTGTCATATGATCTAATACCTTGATAAGGTGGCGCGTGTCAATACGTGTCGGTTGACAACTAACTGATTAAGACACACGTCCAAAGACTCACATCAAGATATTGAATCAAAAATTTCAAGTTGATTTAGCGTGAATTTTTTGTATAAAAACTAATCAAATCAAGAACTACTAAAAGCTACCTATCTATTTCTAATCCACTGAGTTAATTAAGAGTATCGCTTACACACTCACTTCCAGACGCATTTGGAAGCCTATCAAATATTTTGAATCATTGGATGGACTCGGTTTTAATATGAATAGAATTCTTTGATATTACAAAACAGTAATTGAGATTCGTGTATTGATGAACATGTAATTGAACATGAATATCGATTAAAACAGGCTCAAAACGTTATTTTTTTGTAATTGGCCATCTTCAACGTCGACGAGAAAACAACAACAACATTGTGATTTTTTTGTGAAGTTGACACAGAATTTGTGAATCTACTATAGCGTAAGTAAACAACAACAATGCAAAATTTATATGTATTTATATCATCATAACTATAATCATTGAGTTCAAAGAATACAGTGGCTCACAGCTTATTTCAATCAGCCCTTAGAAAATTTTTTTTAAGTTCTGACAACTAAACTTAATGCGATTTTAGAATGATTTTATCGCATTTCTTTAACCTAATGCTTTAATTTTTCAAATATAATACAATTTCATATTTTTATTTTTGAATGAGTAATATTATATAATAAAAATATTTTTATGATATTCCGATTAGGTAACAAATTCCATTCGAAAACTTACATAAAAACAAATTAAAATACATTTTTAATTTCCGGTATTTTCACCCATTTGAAAGTAAAAGTTGACATAGATTAAATATATATTATATAGTTTCGCTACACTTATCAGCACTGAGCGAGAGAGTAAAGAGGGAGAGAGAGGCATGAGAAAGGGCTGGATAAAAATACAAAAAACACAAGAAGAGAGAGTCAAAAAAAAAGAGAGCTTATACGAGTAGTTATTTGTTGTAAGCTTGCATTGTCGAGTGTTTATCAGTTTTGTGCTGAATCGCCAGAGCCACGGAAGTGAAAAAGTTGAAGCACAATGGGAAACTTTAAGTTAACTTTTGTGTGGTTGTTTCTGTTGATGATTGCAATTTTGGGGTCAAGTGGTGGACTCATCTATTATGTTTGTACGGCACATACCACATTTGGTCTGTCAGGTGAGTCGGATTTCTCAAGTTGTTTCTCAAACTCATCAGGAGTATCTTAATTCGCAGTGGGCGATCCCTGTCCGAGTAGACCGGGATTTCCTCCAAGCACTTGCGCCAAATCCGAATTCTGTAAAACATTGAAGGCCTACAAAAACATATCTGATAAGGTGGAGGGTTGTGGCTTCTATTTTCCGTATGGCAAGGAGCTAATCTGCTGTCCTGACCAAATGCCCAGCCCCGATATTGCAACCACAATTCAACCAGAGTAAGAGTCTGCCTTATATCGATAATCTTTGGGATTTATTGTTGAAATTTTGGTAGGGTAACAACACAAAAACCAAAACTGTACTACAATTACTTGGGATCTATGGGATACCTGGAACCGATAAGAATGGACGACTATCAGTATCGCTACACGGCCATTATTCTTTCTCCATCTCATGTGCTGGCAACCAAATTATCAAACATTTCAACGCCTCTTAAAGTGATGCTAGGCACAGGCGATCCAAGAAAGGCCGTGGACACGGAAGTGGAATTGTTCACAAAGGTCTCTTTCAAATATTTCGTGTTGTTTTGGTAAATATTCACCTGTTCTTATAGGCATCCAGGGGCATTAAAAATGATCTGATTCTGTACGAATTGGAGAAGCCCATTAGCGAGAGTCAGCTGCTGACAAACATAAGCATAGCCAAACTTTGTGACAGCGATGACCTTTTGAACTCTACACATATGAATGCCATAGGTTTTGCCCAAGATCGGATACTTGGTAAGAAGTAGTAATATAAAAATACATTGAAAACTCGCTTATTTTAACTCGATCATTTTTTTTTATCATCAATCGAGTTAATTAAAACGATTTTCGCGAAAATTCAACAATTCCCTGGAGTTTGTTCGTCGTAGTACATTTCCAGACATAAGTTCAGTGAATTATGACAGCAGTTAATTAAATGCTAAAAATTGAGATTAAAAATATTTAATAAAAAAAAGTGGAAGACAATTTGCTCAAATATCGAGATCTTGAGAAAACAATTTATTTTAATGAAATAAATTAAATTTATTTCCCTTGGAAATCGGATCAAGTTTTCAAGTCAAAAATATATTAATAGTCCAAGTGTATTTTGTTTTTACAATAATACTTTAAAAATTTAATTTTCTTTTTTAACTTGGAATAAACTGCATTCTTTCGTTGTCGATTTTTATGTTTTTTTGGATTAACACACTACTAGGAACTAAAAACTATAATTTCTTGACCTCTTGTCTATCCCATTGTTCTCACAGGTACAAACTGCGCTGTGTTTAAGAAACAGGTGCATCTCGTTGACTTCAGCAAATGTGGCCATGTGAGGTTTGATCCTGCTGTCCAGGATATTCCTGAGCCCAATACACACCTGTGTGTCACTCCTGGAGTGGATGACGCAACTCCCGTGGAGGATGACCTCTGCTCAATGTGTCTAACGGCCAGTTCGAGTGTCCTTCAAGTGGAGCGTCCCGATGGCAGCTTCTGTGTGGGCGGCATTGCCACGCCCGCCACCAATGATTGTGTTGTGAATGGCGACCCCATCTATTACACTATCCTCCTGGGCAGAACATTTAGCAAGTTAATAGCTCCTGGTCTCCCAGCCTAAAGGTGTTCAAAAGGAATGAAACTCATATAGGAACCTATATTATGGAATCTTATATTAGATATACGTAATAAAAAATAATCTGTTTTTATACTCTTGCAACGGGTAACTTATGCGGGTATTAGGAATACAGGGTGTGTCATTTGGTACGTAAATATTTAAAAGCGTTAATGATGTTGTATTTTAAATTAAATTATAAAGTTTCAAATGAAATAAAAATAAATTAAAGTATTCAATATAAAAAAATTGGATTTTCTTGTATATCATTAAGTTAATGAAACAGAAAAGATGCTGCACCCTGTATATAATATTGATCAGGTCGATGAGCAAATTCAAAACACTGCTCCGTCCGTCCATCATCTTATTTATTTTTTATTATTGTTAATTGTAAGTATAAGAATGCGTCTCTTTTAAGAAAATAAGAAAGAGAAGAAAAGAGAGGCAGCTTAAAATGTGTGTACATATTTATATTGCTGACTGATTGTTTTAATAATTGTCTTAAAAATAAAAAGCGTTATTTCAGACTTTCATTTGCTTATCGTTTGCTTTGAATTTGCAAATGCTGACTCACATTTTTATTTGAGAAACTTCCTGTGGTATTTCTGTCGAATATCCAAGACCGGATTTGCTTAGTCAAAAAATAGTCCGATGAGTGACTAAGGTGCAATTGAAATTTAAAAGCATAAAAGACTATCGACGTGCATAAAAAGCTTTAACTACTTAAGCAAGCTCAACTTTTCGAGTATTTCGAAAGCGATTCGAAGAAATAATGTATATATATAAATATATTATATACAGAATAGTGATAAGAGGAATGACGAGAAAGAAAAATTTATTCAGCCACGCCGAAGATTAAAAACCCTTCTGCAGAAGAGTATCTAAGATAAATTGAAATTAAAAATATATTTTTAATACACATATTTTAAGATTCTTTAAGATATTTTAAGAAACAACAAAACCAAACTTGATTAGTTTTAAAGCAATTGTTCCTATGGAAACGATGCTGTATTACTTATCACTTATTCCTACTTGGACAGTTCTGTCATGTGTACTGTACTGTACTTATAATACCCTCATCTAGGGTATAAAAAATCACAAAATGGGAGGAAGAGGGGAATGTGAGCTTACATTCCCATAGAGTCAACTTAAAACGCTGATTATGTCTTTGCTCGAGCTCAGTATCTCACGACTTTGCAACAACGAAACACAATCGTAGCACATTCAAATATTTTCATATATAATACATAATGATCTCGATCAGGGTATGTACTTTAGTAATACTAATGATATGGGGAGCTGATGCCGCAGAAAGACTCCGTCTCAAAGGTGAGTTGAAAGTTCTTCTTTAAATGTTTCTAGAGTCTGAAAGATATATATTGAAATTCAGAGAATGATCGATGCCATAAGGTAGGATTACCAATAGGCAGATGTAAATTGCCCGAAAACTGTCAGACACTGCCCGAGTACATTAAGGCTGAGTTGTTCACAATGGCTGATGTGCTCGAATGTGGATTCAAGGATCCCTTTTCCCCCATGATGTATTGCTGTCCCGATGATCCACCACCGTCACGGGCAATCCCAACCCGACAGCCAAATCGGTAAGTCAAATCGCTAAGGATTCGGATTATTCTCTCGATATCAAACATATTGCCGCAAACAGCAGATCGGTCACTCATCTGGGGTCTCTGGAATACCTGAAACCGGTGACACTCGATGACTTTGTCTACCGTTGCACGGTCATTGTCTTAACCCCGTCTTATGTCCTGGCAACGACCAAATGCGTTGGTAAGGATATTGTGGGCAGGCCCAATAAAGTTCTACTCGGTTCCACTGATTCACAAATTGAGATCGGAATCAAGGTACTGTTTTTCAATTTCTATAATTAATACATTTAAAATGGGGAATTTATCTGAGAGAAGTAAAAAGTATTTAATTTCTTTATCTGTATTATTAGTCAAGTCGAATTATTTCTGTCCGGCCGCCTGTCGTCAACGATTTGTTTCAGAGCGAGAGAATATTAAAACCCTTCGTGCTGCTTTCGTCACTAGCGCGGACTGCCGTCCGCAGTAATCTAGAATATTAAACATATAAAAAATGACAATTTAACATTCAAGTTAAATATGTATAGAGGATATTATTGTTAAGTTAAAACAATATGCGAAAAAAATGGCAACCACTCAGCATTGCAACAGTCAAAAAAAGCTGAGTAACAAGGTTTTAACTCAATAGGATTATAGTTTCCAGTTAGTCAAAATATTTGCAGAAAAGGAATAGAAAAATCGTACCCCACTCAAGTATTTTGGACACAATTAAAGAAATTCCGAGATAACATAAGATTTGACACTGTTTTGAATTGACTGTAAACAAGAATTCCAGATTTTTCCAGCGTACAGATAACAAAAAATCAAGAGTCAAAATAAAATCAATTTTAAGTATATTTTCATAAACTTTATGAATATATAAAATTTTACCACGATTGTATAACTACTAAGCTAAATTTGTATACTTTGATATGTAGTCATGTTTTAGGGGATTATTAGGGAAGAGAAAAGTCTTTTCATACAAATTACTAACACCATCATTCAATTTTCGAAATTCATTGAAATATCTATTGTGAGATTGTCTTAAACTGGTTTCGAGTTAAGTTCATCAACACCACTTCTATTATAGAACTTTACATCCTATAATAATGAACTGATGCTATTCGAACTGGACAGGGAGATTCCAAGCAGCCAATTATTGGAAAATGTGAGTAAAGCGACGCTTTGCGACAGATTAGATCTGTCGGGAGGGCCAAACTTGTTCGCCGTGGGCTATGCGTATAATGAGCATGAAGGTAAGTAAGGACAGTCTATAGACCTTGTGGAGAAACCTCTTAATTGACTAATTGAATTGATTGCACATCGCAGGCAGCAATTGCGCCTTGTTCAGCCAACAGCTGCGACTTGTCGACTCCGACGAATGTATCAATGTGACAAGCAACCGTCAAATTCGGGGCATCCGTTGGGGAAATTCACATCTGTGTGTTTTACCTGAGAACGGAACCTTGGGCTCCAATTCCTATCGGAGGAACAACTGCTTAAAATGTTTGACAGCCAGTTCCAGTGTTCTTCATGTGCAGCGTCCCGATGGCAGCCAATGTGTTGCCGGCATTGCCACGCCCACCACGGATGAGTGCCTCGAGAATCGGCTTCCATTATATTACACCAATATTGTCTCCAATTACGATGTCAACGATTTCCTCAATAGGAATATTAACGATGAAACGGATTGAGAAAAATTTTGACTTTATCAAGTTGACTTTCACATTAATTATCATTTTAGATTTTTTTTTTGCATTTGTGAAATCACTTAAAGTATGTAAATAAATTGTTCCCATACAAAATCTAACATTTCATACTGATGTAAGCAATCGGATCTATTTTACAGCTGGAATTTTTTATTTAAGATCGTTGAAGATTCTCTAGGTAAGAATTTTGACGACTCAACATTTTTTTGTGCACCCAAACTGCTGAAATATTTTCCATCATTAATACAGTACAGTTGACATATAAAAAATATTTATTTTTTAACATGTTTTTTAAAATGATTGTTTTTATTTTACAACTTGATAAAGGTGTATTTGTACTACATATTTTCAAAGATAAAATAATTTAAAATACATTACAGCTTAATGTTCAAATTACTGAAATTGTTTAGTTACCACTTATATAAAACTATAATTATATTTCAAATGTTAACCGATAAACAATTTTTTGCCATCCATTGAGACATAAATTTAAACTGCTTATTTTTTCGAAAAAATTTTTACGTTATTATATATTAATTTTTACTTTTAGCTCTAAAAAAATGCATATCTTAAAATATTAGTTTGTTTTCTGTATAATTCAATTGAGCTTCCCTATAGAGATGACAGGATGATAAAGCATTTTGCTGACGCTGTCATTTATATTTCATTGTATAAAAATTAACTAGAAGGAAGCTCGACTTTCAGATAATTTAATAATAACTAGGGACGACATTTTCTTTATTTAAATACTTATGTATAAGTTAAGGCCAACTAGTTGCAAAGCATTGTGTGAAAATCAATGATAAGAAAATCAATATTCATTTGCTTCGAGCTAATTTTTCCCAAATCCAAATAAGCAAAATCTTTAACTTATATAACATAATATTATGTTCTTAACAAAATTTTCGTTTTCATTTTGTTTATATCTGCTTCCTACAAAAAAACCAGATAAATGATTAATATCTATGAGTAATGGGCTCAAAAAAGCTTCAGGCAACTTTAATAGGGAGAGCTGTATGTAAGCTCACAAGCGGGGAGCTTGATTGTTTAAATCGCAAATAACAATTTGCATTTTCCCACAAAAAAAAAATAACCATTATTCCGGAATTTGGGAATGTCAGAATTTCTTAAATCGAGTGCGCAATACTTCATTTAACTACGATTTTTCAATACATTTTCCGAACGTATTTTAATTATCGGGGCTCTCAATGATTTAAATGAAATCAAATGTCTTGGATTTATTTTGTTTTGAATTTTGAAATTCTGAGTGGTTGCCATTTTATCCGTTTATTAAACTAATTTAAAGCATGCTAAAATCAAGAATTTTAAACTAGAATTTTAGAACAGAATAAGTATATCATGAAAAAGGCCAAAAGCTAGAATAGCGCGAGAAAAAGCTAAAATTAAGAGAAACTGTCAGCACTAAGCTGAACTTACAGGCAACTGCTGTTACAGGTGACGATGATGGTGACGGTGAGGGAGAAGGAGACGGGGACGGCGACAGCGGCGTCACTTCCTCAACGACCAAAACGAATCTGGACTAGACGCGACGTGTATCGACGCTGGCGTCGACTGCGACTGCGACTGCGACGAACGATGGGGAGATGAAGCTATCGATGATCAGTCTCGGTCTCAGTCTCGGTCTCAGTCTCGGTCGGCCGTTGGCAGAGCGACAGTTGAGCGAGAGCCAGTCAAGGTGCCAGTTGAGTTGAGTTGACTTGAGTTAGTTGTTGGATCGGTCATGTCACGAGCCGGAGTGATAACTGCGCTATTGACGCTATTTTGGCTTTGTTTGAGCCGCGTTAAGGGCTACTACAGTCTGGAGGGTATGTGTTCTCTCTCTCTCTATTTATTTTCAACTGTTTAATATGCTCTCTCTCTCGCTCTATTCAAGTGGGTGATCCCTGTCCGACGCTAAATTATCGCAGTAGCTGCCAGCCATCGGAGAGTTGCAAAACATTGAAACAGTTTATCGAGAGTAAAAAACTGTCGTTGGAGTCGGTGCTAAATTGTGGTTATACTTCAACGGATGAGAAGGTTTGTTGTCCCCTCGACACAGATCAAGTGCAAATGCGTTCCTCACCAGAAAACAACACAACAACCACATCAACAACCACCACCACAACAACAACAACAACAACAGAAAGTCCACCCTGGCTCAGCATATTTAATACGAATCGCGAGTATTTACAGCGTTCGGTGGCCATGGTAGATTCTCAGAGGCCCGACAGCATTGTCTTCCCGAACAGATCCACGAGGAAGGACGCCGCCTGTCGGGCGCCCTTGTATGAGGGCGACTGTCTGCCCGTCTCCAAATGTGGCAGCATCGAGATCCTGTTGCGGCAACAGCGTCTGCGGGACGAGGATATCTACACCTGTCGGCCCGGCACCATGGAGGAGATCATCTGCTGCCCCATCAGCCTGCCACTGCAGCCCCGGGCTCAATTTGGATCTGACACGCGCGTGGGCGTCCAGCTAACGCCACTTGAGGTGCGTCGACAGTCGAATGATTTGATTCCGGGCATCAAGCAGGCGGCGGAGGCGTCGGCCAATGCCGTGGAGCTGCTGGCTCAATACAAATATCTGGCGGCATTGGCATATCCAAATGCCCGATTCGATGGTCATGTACATCGCTGCACGGCCGTGTTGTTGGCGCCGCAATTGCTGCTCGCTTCCGCCGGATGTGGGCGGCCAAGTCACGCGGTCTTCGGTGTGGCGGATTTGCGGGATGTGGATGAGGAGGAAGACGATCTGGTGGATATTGCAGTGAGTATATTTCTCTCGCTTTCTCTCTCTCCCTCTCTCACTCTCGCTCTTTTACTACACAGTGATGTAAATCAAATTTATGGATCGATTTTTAAATTAAAATAATAAAATTGTCGATATATCATCAAAAAGTTATCAAATACATGTATAAATATAAATTCCGCCAAAATGGAGTTTTCAATTTTTCGATATACTTTAGTTTCAACAATTTTCAGAAAAACAAATCTCATATAAGCTTTTCAGTTTTATTTAAATAAATGTTAATTTTAAATAATAAACCCAAAATGTTAAAATCTTCTTCTTCGAGCTTTCGATTTATAGTAAAAAAAAATTATCGAGTTAAATTGCTTCCATGAAAATTTAGTTGTCGAGTTTTCGATGTATTTTTACACAGAAAAACACCGGGATTCCGGAATTTCTGCAATTTAACAATATTATCCTCAATACAAACAAAAATTAAAAAACGGGTGTAAAAATACATGCTTAAATTAAATATTTCAAACTATAATTTTAGAATGTATTTGTTGTATGTGTACATTCTAATCTAGGTGCATATTTCTCGCTTAGAATATTTCAGTCTATCGCCAGGACTTGGCGCTGATGCGTCTGCCGATACCTTATTCAGGAGAAAAGGCTTCCGTGTGCAGTTACTACGAGCAGGCACGTTGGCAGGCCAAAGGACACCTTGTCGCCAGCGGCTGGGCCAAGGGCAATGGTAAGTCTCACGGACTATATTTTATTCTCTATGGAAACTCAACTCCTTATCCTTTTTTGTACTTTCAGCTAGCGACTGTCCGATCTATGAGCTGCCGATGCGTCTGTTGCCCTCCGCCGCCTGCAAGGACATTGCCAACTCCGGCGGTGTTCAGGATCTGCCCTCGCGGCATATGTGTATGGAGCCCATGAATCTCGCCTCGTTTCGTGCCGCAAATTCCAATTCCAGTTCCGATTCGTGTCTTCCATGTCCCTCCGCTGTGGGGAGTGTCCTCCATTTGCAGCATGCGGATGACACTCGTTGTGTTTTGGGCGTTGCCACGCCCACTGGCGATGATTGTCATGCCGAGATTATGTACTTTACGAGTCTTGTGGATCGACAGCTCTTTAAATTTGTCGAAGATCTGCGACTGATGCCGTAATAAAAGCGAGGCAAATTAAAAAAGCTTTTAAATGTGATTATTATTATTTCCCTTAACTGTAATCTTAATCTTAACCAAGTGGTCCCCAGTGTGTACACACCGAGAAATGCATGTTTTTTTATCTATGCTTAAATAAAATAAAAATTATATAAACTGATATTTCATTCAATAGCATTAAAAGAAATACTTAAGCCAAACTATGCCAATGGTTCATAAGCAATATTTAAAGTAGATATACTCTTTGTTGACAATTATACAATTTTTAAATTCTTATTACAGCCAAAATTTCAAGAGCTAGAGCCTTGATATTTAAAATTCTTACATTCAAATCTCTTAGCAAAGTGTTCTAAAAATTTCAGCTGAATCATTGCAGAAACAAGCAAGTTACGAGTATTCGTAGCTGAATAAATAAAGTTGTTAACTGCAAGCACGTTTTTACGTCATGACTGACGGTGAAAAACACAGTACTATTTATAGATGTATTATAACGCATTGCTGCCAAAAAGCCTTGCCTGAAGACGATTCTTTCAGGGGACAAACCCAGCTAACATATTCAATTAATTCAACTGCGCTCTGACATAAACTCTGTGTATTCCCCTTGAATCATACTATGTATTCTTATTGTTGTTGTTGTTGCTGTTGTTGTTGTAGTGCTACTGGTATTGTTGTAATTGTTGATTATGGGTTGTTTACTTAGTAAGTTGCGAACAGCAGCAATCGCTTTGGGCCTGCGGTACCTATATACATACATATACACAGAAAAAAATTATTCTAAGCTTCAAGTATACAATTTTGGATTTTAGCATGTTTAGCATTAATTTTTATACATTTTACGTCAATTTCTCATTTCAATAGTTATTGAACATCTTATTTCGACATTGAAAAAACGGGCCTTAGTAAGTATTCCGTATATGCGCAAAAAATGTCAACCACTCAGCATTTTGTTAAAATAGTCCAAAAGGACTAAAATTGGTTTCACTGAAAATATTCTTATAGAGTCCCGATAATCAACGTATGTATGTATACACTGGTCGGCATACTTATTTTGACAACATTAAAAGCATTAAAAGCATTAAATAAATATAATTATATTTAAAATATATACATACATATGTAATGATAATTAAATAGGCAAAAATAGAAAAAAAACTCAAAAATAAAATATAAAACTTATAACAAAAATATCAGAGATCGCAAACAAGACTAATGAGTATGAAAATATCGAAACAGTTCAAAATTTTTCGTTGAAAATTATTAGTTCAAAATTTTTTGTTGAAAATTATTTTTAACTTGTTTTCTAAATTTTTAAAATAAAAATTAAAAGTAAAACATGCTTTTAAAATTGTATTTAAAAGTTACACCATAACTCTTATTTGCAATTTTTAAATAACAATCAGAAATACAACTTTTTTTCAATTTTTATAATACATAAATTATTTATTAAAAACCGAAATTTACCCTTATAAATAAAACGGTTATTGCGGTTTACAGAGTTTCGGTTTTAAGGTTTCGGTCAAATGAAAATATTTTCCGGTTTCAGTTACGGTTTAAATTTCAATCGGTTTGTACCGGTTAAAGGTTACGGTTTCGGTAAGGGCTTTAATCCCAGATTTAAAGTTTAATCTTCTCATAATTTGAGCTTACTTCATGTATATTTTTGGCATTAATGGAAAGGTCATTTAAATTCCGTTTGAATGATACAAAACTTTCCCTAGCCCATTAAAAGTTTAGAATATTTGTAAGGATCTACTTTAAAACTTTTTTTCTCGGGCTTAAAAAAAATTTTTTTAATGCAAAAATATTCTTTAAAACATTTAAGAATTTCGTCGGGTTTTTTTTTTTGATTTTTTTAAAATAGCTAAAAATTACCATTTTGTATGAAAAGGAGGAAAGAGTGACTAAAATAATAATTTTTAGCAATTTTCAAAAAATCATAAAAATTTTATCGATTTAAGAAATTTCAAAATTTTAGAACTTTTGACATAGATATTTTTGATTTATTTTTTGCCCGATTCTCAAATTTTTTTCGAAGTGTAGGTGCTGAGCTGCGCTCAGTTGCGTATTTTGATTCTGTGTAATGCTAAAAATCAAACCGGTTCGACGCTCACTCGCAACAGCAATAACAACAACGAGCAACAGCAACAGCAGCAGCAACAACAATAACAGCAACAACAGCAATAACAATAACAACAACAACAACAACAATAATAATAATAATGCTTGGCCACGGCCACAGCTCTGGCTTTGGCTTTGGCTTTGGCTCTGTGTCGGTCTCTTTCTCTGGGTCGGCCTCTGTCTCTATCTCTGTCTCTTTCGCTGTCTCTTTCTCTGGGTCTGTTTCGGTGTCTGTCTATAGCTTCGGCTACGGTTTGGTTCTAATCTCAGCTTCAGTTGCCAAAGCGACGCGTTGCTGTGAGGTAGTCCGTTACCCCAGCCACATCCACATCCACATCCACTTCTACATCCACATCCAAATCTACTTCCACAGCCTCAGTCCCCAGTTCCCTCCTCGAAAGTCGAGAGTCGTGAATCGAGAATCGTTAATCGTGAGTCGGGCTATAACAACAGCCCCGAGCTACCCGAGTTGGCAAATCGACCGGCACCGGTTTCAATTTGTTGTTGTTGACAATTTTTTTTTTAATAATTTTTTTTATTCAGTTTTATTTTGTATTGTGTTTTAAATTTTATACTGTTCTTTTTGTGCTTTGTGCTTTTTTAATCAAAGTGTTTGAATAACTGTACATATATGTCTAAATATATATGATTATCTATACAACAACAATAACAACAAGTGCATTTGGTTTGCTCTTATCAATCGGAGAGCTGCAAAGTTGCGTGTCAAAGGTGCGTCTGATAATTAACAACCACAACAACAGAAACAACAACAGCAATAACAAATTTAAAAACACAACCACAATGATAATCATAATCATAAGAATAAAAAAAGACAAATGTGTTCTTGATTTAAAAAAATTTTAAATACTACAATACTAAACAGTTCTAAGTACAGTGAAGTCTGCTAATAAAGAATCTTCAAACTGACGTCATTAGCTTCGTACACAGCAAAATGTGTGAAATTCAAGTTGATTTTTGATTAATTTTGAATAATTTGTGATAAACTGGACAGGTAGAAATTCGTATTTAAACTGTTATCCTAATGTCAAATGTCAGCAACGTCATAAAATAATGGAATTGGGCAGCTACCAGTTTTGAGATTTATGCCATGAACATCATGAATTAAGTTCACAATTGATTTCTGTGATGTTGATGTACTATCATTTTTGAGCACATTGTATTTAGAGCCAACGTAATAAGTTACTTATTTAAGCACTAATTAAATTACTTTAGCTGTGTTCAATTCATTCATGAATACGATCAGTTTTAGTATTCGTTTAGAACTGAAGTATTCGAGAAATTTCACCATTCTGTAATGATTCACTCGCATTCAATGTGCCGAAGACATCAGTAGATTGTCTTCTCAAAGATAATTTGTTAATTAGCGGTAACGTGTTGTACAAATGTATCACATTTTCGTATATGTGTTTCCTTATTTTCTTCTTTTTTGCTCCACTTAATGAAGCGAATGTTAGATAAACGATTTAACAATCGAATTGTTTGCGCCTATTACAAAATACGCATCCGAAATTTCAAGTTTTTGGCAGAGTTCAGCGATCTATCCAATTCATGCCAAATGTCCGCTGTGATAAGATACAATAGAGAAAGGCTAAAGAAGGTATTGTGAATCACAGCATTGCATACATACATACATATGTTATATACGGAATTTCGCATTTGGAAATTCCATTGCGGTAGAGACAAACATTTTAATGTTATGTTTTGAGGTTGACTTGGGTTTTCCACTACTCAAAATGGGCTTATGTCCAGAGTTGCAGATTAGATGAGACACTTGTTTATAATTGATATATGGGTCAACCGCAGGTTCATTATTATCAGCAACAATGACTCTCTCTCTCTTTTCCTCTCTCTCTCTGTTTAAAAAGGAAAGATGAATGAAATACACAAAAATATATTTTATTTCGAGAGATTTATTGTATTCATTTAATTTTTCTTTATCAAATCACGGTTTTCTTTGTTTCATCGTTTCGAATCAAGACTTAAAAGTATTTCTTAAAATTATTTTAAATGCTCAAGTGCTGAAGATCTGAGTAAATTTACTTTTTTTCATGTTGCTATCTGCAAAATAACAACAATCCACGAGTAATTAACCTACTTTCGCACTATAAAATAGAACAAAATAACTAAATACTCTATTTATTCTGATTGATAACAGAGAATACAAATGAAAAAGAGTAATCAATTTGCAAGCAAATTGAGACTACAATCAACATCGAAGACATAATCTAGTTATTTTACATTATTATTATTATTATTATTATTATTATTATTATCCAGTATATTAAATTATTCTACTCATTAAATTAAACAAGAAAGTTTTTTTTAGTAGTTATAGAAAAAAGAGGGAATTCCTAGTATTGAAATATTTCAAATAACACAGCCATGTAAATGCAAGTCATAAATGAAAACAATATTCTACCAAATTAAATGTAATCAATAGTTCGTGTCAAGTAGATCAACAGTTGTTTGTATATTTCTATGCTTATTTATTTGGATCTTTTTTTTTAAATTGTTTCTGGAAAGTGCATCCCCCGAGTGGGTAATGAGAGGTTAAAAATTTTAACGATTTAAGTTCAAAATGTGAACAAGTTTCTCGTAATTTATTTTCTACATAAGTATTTAAGATAACCACTGTACAAAACTTTCTCAAACGTACCAAAGTATGTACTACATATATAATTTCAGTCTTCATTATTATTATTTTATTTTTATTGTAGTAAGCTAAACTACTGGCCAAAATACTAAGTACACTCTTTTTTCTACTATAACGGCTATTGTAAGTCAAGTTTCATATTTGAATGATGCAAAACTTTCCTTAACCCATTAAGTTCCCATTGAAAATTTCGAATTTATGTAAATGTCAACCTTTTCAACTTTTTTCCTCGATTTTTAAAATAAAATGTTTTGATGCAGAAAAATTCTTTAAACTATTCTAAGAGTGACTGCAAAAATGTTTTTTTCAAAAATCTCTTCGCTAGTATTTTTTTTTATGATTTTTTTAAAATTGCTCAAAAGGCACTTATTGTATGAAAATACCCATTAATAATGGGTTAAGGAAAGTTTTGCATCATTCAAACGGAATTTAAATGACCTTTCCAAATTTATTTTTTAAATATGAAAACTTGACTTACAATAGCTGTTATAGTAAAAAAAAGACTTAGTATTTTGGCCAGTAGTGTATCTCTCAGTCTATAGTTATCATAGACAATTAGATATTTTTAAAGTAACCACTGCAAAGCTATTTAAGACAGATAGTTCTCAAACGTTTTTATGTTTGTTATTTTAAATTCTTCTAGGAAGTCTTTCTTTCTTTGTAACATTTTATCTTGCAGGACACAGCCCTCTGGATAGTTTGTATTCGAAATTGAAGTGGTGATCATGTCGCTGGCCTTGGCATCAACCAGGACAATGAAAGCCAGTCGAAGTGTTTTAGCCATTCTACTAATTTGTGGCCTTCTACTATCCGGGCTGCCAAATCTGGAGGCGCTTGAAGGTTTGCATGGTTCAATGTCTTTTATGAGGTCACACTGAAATAATTAATTTCGCTTCAGAAGGCGACTCTTGTACGATCAAGGGTAACCAGCCGGGCATTTGCAGATCCTCGTCGAAGTGCGAGCCAATCGTTGATAAATATTTCAAGACCGGCAGACTGACAATCAATGATATTCCCAGCTGCGGCCTGGGAACGCATGAGGAGATTGTCTGCTGTCCCAGTGTTGCATGCTGTCCGGATGATCCAGGGTAAGGACCGAACTGGGAATGGGCGGGAGTGTTGCTTTTTGTAATTGTCTTCGCGTGCTTTGAGCCAATTGTTGTTGTTGCATGCTTCGAATATTGTTAGCCAATCAAGAAATTGGCGTCTAACGCAATGCATCTGATTTACATGCAGCCCAAGACAGGTCGAAAGAACAACGACAACATCGACAACGACAAGGAGAACAACAACCACAACGACAACTACAACTACAAGGAGACCAACCACAAAACCAACCACATCGAAGTTGGATCAAGAGTCGTCTTACTTTGATTTTCAGCAACTTATCAACGGGAAGACAACCAAACGTCCGTCCCCAGTGCAAGTCCCAGTTTCAGTTGATACCCATGGACCAGGAATTAGTCCATCTCAGCAGTTTCCATCCAAGCCGTTGCCAGCACTGGAGCCAACTTGGCGGAGAATGGATCGCTTTCAGGACATTGGCCCCTTGGGACCAGCGGCCACTGGGGATCGACAACCGAAAATAATCAATAGACCGCAGTCCTTGAGGTTGCAGGACATCAGGAGAGCAGGACGTCGACCAGCCATGCCTATGAGAATGCCAGGATCCAACCAGGATCCGGGTGACTTGATTCAACTGGTCAATGATCGACTGCGGCAGCAGGGCATGAACATTGTCCCAGCCAATGAGGTGACCATGTTTGAGGCAGGAGCAGCCACAACCACATCCACAACGCCAACTCCAACTCCAGCACCGACAATTGCCAGCTTTGACACGGACTTGGATCCCTGGGCGCCGTTTCGCTTTCGGCCGAGTCCCGCGGATGAGCTCAGCTCGAATGAGTTGGGCCCTGGCGTTGCCGAAGCACTTGGGTTTGTCACAGTTTCCTGCATGACATCAATTGGCCCTAGCCCCACATCCCCGTGCCCAAAGCACTGAGCATCCCATCAGTACTCATCCCCACTTCATTTACCATTCCAGATCAGACACAACTACGACGCGGACTATTCAGCCCACGCCGACGACTCGAGTGGATACAGGATCATCTAATGAAAGAGCGGCGGTTCGAGGTAAAATATTAAGAGTTTTTTTAAGTTTTACAAAGAGTTTTTAGTCTATGTTAGCCCAAACTATTCTTGGGATCAATAGATATCTAAATATTAAAAGTGAAAGGTTTTCGGAGTATTATCTTTTATTTAAAGGCCAGCTTGAGATAATAAAACAATAAGGATATTCACACAAAGTTCACTCGAAAAAATGTAGAATAATGCGCTCTTGAAAAAAAGGTTTTTAAATCACCGCCGTTTAGTTGTTGAATTTTTAAGAATCATCATCTATGATCTTAGATAAGAAAAATATACATATTCAAGATTAAGACGGCATCGTTCTTAAATAGAAACAAAAAATCACAGCAAAAAATGTCATTCTAAAATTTAAGTTAAAAAAACTTTATTCAAGCAATTCTGGCTCGACTCGAAAAATCTTTAAAAAACGGATCGACAAGTGAAGATTAATACTTAAATTTATCTAGCATACAAAATTTTTTTAAGCAATCCAGAAACGTGATCGACGTAATCAAACGCTCTTTAAAACATTATCTAAAACTATGAATTTCCTTCTTGGTCTAGAATTTGTAGGATCTTTGAACTTATGGAAAAATGCTGATTCAAGAACGTGCTTAATTTTTCTCTCAGTGTGATATCTGATAAAAGATGTATTAATCTTTTTGAAATCAATGAAAACTTATTTTAACTAATCAACATTATATTTCTTTCGTAGCTTATGAATAAATGATTATGAATAAATAACTTTCTGTTAAGCCCCATTCAGACGAGCACTTTTTCACCGACACTTTTTGTCAAAAAGCTGTCCGGGTCGCTCACCATAGCTCACCGATGGAATGTTATGTTATGTTAATAAGGCCTGTTTGTACCGCGACCACTAAAGAAAGGTCTATTGTACTGGCCCGTAAGATATTAGGCGACGTCCCGTTGGATATCAAGGCTTTTTATAAATTTAAGCACTTTTCCGGGCTTGGTCTCCCATATCTTGTAGGGCGGTGCTGTCACACACCCTAGTATTTGTAACCTACGCCTGCAGAGTGCTGGGCATTCACACAGAACATGCTCAGATGTCTCCTGCTCCAGTGCACAGAACCTGCAAGTTTCCGTTTCAGAGAGGTTCAATTTCTTGAGATGATATCTCAGGCAACAGTGTCCTGTGAGATAACCGGTGAGAATACGAAGATCGCTCTTTTTGAGGCATACCATTCTTTTTGATTGGTTTCTAGCCGGGACGAGAAATCGTTTTGCTTGCCGCTGGCCTGTACTGTCTATCCAGTACGTGTTAAGCATTTTTTCTTCCCAGTTCCTTACAGCCTCCATGGTGTGTCCTTTTGCAAGGCCACAGAAGGGTTCAGGACCTATTAGGGGTTTCATTGCCCCTTTTTTTGCGAGACAGTCCGCAATTTCATTGCCTTTATGACCCTCATGTCCAGGGATCCAGCCCACAGTCAGAGTGTTCATTTCCCCCAGGCATTCTAGTAGTCGCAGGCAGTTATCCACAAGTTTGGATGTTATCTTAAAGGATTGTAGGGCCTTTAGAGCCGCTTGACTATCCGATAGGATGAAGATGATCGCCCCTTGCATCCTGCGCCTGATGCATTCTGTGGCGCACACTTCTATTGCGTGAATCTCTGCTTGGAAGATGGACGGGGTCTTCCCCATGGGTATTGCCCTACTGAAGCGTGGTCCCCATACCCCCGCTCCTGTGTCTCCATTCTCCAGTTTGGAGCCGTCTGTGTACCAGACTTGGGCTCCTGATGGTGTGCAGAGGTTCGGGCTTCTCCAGGAGCTTCTGTCAATTATCATAACAGTAAAGTTCCTATTGAATACCATCCTCGGGAGTTGCACATCAGATATGTGCACAATAGGACTCGTGAAGAAAGGTTCTAGAACCTTCAAGTGCCCTGTTAAGTCGCCGCTTTTGAGCTTGGCAACACCCTGTAGCCTTAAGGCCCCTAGACAGGCTTCCTTTTCTATTAGAATTGGAAGGGGTGATATTCCTGTTATGATGCCGAGGGCATCCGTTGGGCAGGTTTTCATTGCACCTGTAATGCCCACACAAACTTGGTTGTTTGACCTTAGTCCACCAAGCAAGGGCTGCATAGGTAAGAATAGGTTTCACGATAGTGGTAAATGACCAAAATATCATCTTGGGATTTAGACCCCATGTGCTACCAAAAAGTCTGTTACAGGCAAAGAATGCCCTAGTAGCCTTATTTATGGTTTTCGCGAGATGAGAGTTCCAAGTGAGTTTAGCATCTAGAGTTACCCCCAGATACACCACCTCTTTCGAGAACTCAATTTGAGTACCGTTTATTGTTGGGTTAGTAAGGTTTAAGAGCCTTTTCCTAGTGAACGGTACTAAGACAGTTTTAGACGAGTTTATTGTTAAACCTCTGATCCTACACCATCTTGTTGTCGTGTCTAGGGCGTACTGCATTCGCTCCAAGATAGTTTGCTCGTGGCAACCACCGACACAAATGACTAAATCGTCAGCATATCCCTGAGTTACGAATCCTAAGCTATGTAGCTTGTGTAGGAGTTCGTCGATCACAATAGTCCACAGTAGAGGCGAGAGTACTCCCCCTTGGGGGCAGCCTCAAGTGGCTATAATTGATGATTTTTGTTCTCCCAGGTCTACTGTAATGATTCTAGTTTTGAGCATGCCTAGAATCCAGTTAATGATCAGCGGTGAGACGCCTTTATTGATCAGGGCTATATGTATAGCTTCGTATGACGTGTTGTCAAAGGCCCCGGATATATCTATGAATGCTCCGAGAACTATTTGCTGAGATGCTAGTGCCTTTTCAATCGTAGTTGTCAGGCAGTGTATAGCAGTTTCAGTTGACTTTCCAGCTTGATATGCAAATTGATATCTATATAAGGGATGTTGCTTGAGATTTTCATCCCGAATATGCTGGTCTATAATTTTCTCCATTGTTTTAAGGAAGAAGAAACTGAGGCTAATTGGTCTATATGATTTAGATAATTGGGCTGATTTCTTCCCTGCCTTTGGTATAAAGCAGAGCTTGCAAATAACAGTTGACCCTTTCAAACTGTTCAAAAATAACTCTCATTTACTGACTTTTTGAGCAAAGAGTCAGAGATGAACCGTTCACATAGTATTTTGAACGAATCGGTCTTCGCTCAGCTAACAATCTTTTTATTTGTTCCCCTTTTGCACTGGTTATTCCCTGACCGTTTTGATGTGAGCGAAGAAAATAAATCTCGTTTGCGTTTGTCACTTGTCACTTGTCTTTCTGATTTAAGTGCGTTGGGTAATAAAGGAAATATGGGCCGTTGTTGAGTTAAATGCAGAATAAATAAATAAATATATATGTACACATAATTAAAGTATTGAGAAATTATGTTTTTACAAATTATGAAAATAATTTTCAGGTCAGATATTTTCAGGAGTTTTACGGAAACGAGAGGGCAACATTGTAAGCAAGGCAAAGTAAAGAAAATAAAAGAAAACAACCGTTTGCGTTGAGTAATTCATTTTTTCTCTCCTCTGCTGACTGTCAATATGTGAGCGCTCAATCGGTTCACTCTCTACAAATTGTAATTGAAAGAGAGTTACTCGAATAGTTTAACTCAGCCTACTCAACCGAAAACAAAAAGTATGAGAATCGTATTTTTCTTCTCAGAGAGAGAGCAAGCGTGCATGATTTTTTCGGTTATTTTCGTGAGTAGATCGCAAAGGGAAAAACGGTCAACTGTTATTTGCGAGCTCTGGTATAAAGACGACTTTGACCTCGGTCCATTTACTAGGAATGTAGCCCAGTAGGAGACTTGCTCTGAAAAGTCGGGTCAGATTGGGAGCAAGTAGATGCATACCCTTTTGCAAAAAGCAAGGATAAATCCCATCTGGTCCGGGTGATTTAAAAGGACTAAAAGTGGATATAGCCCATTGCACTTTTTTAAGATGAAACAGCTTGTACGGGAGGCTCCTGTCCACGCCGACCGCTATGGTGGGGACCACAGGAATCGTGGGAGTGTGGCCTACTATACACCCTGAAAAGTGAGTTTCTAGTAGAAGTTTACTAGTTTCACTTGGGGTATTTGTAAAGCTTCCATCAGGCTTTTTCAAAGTACTAATGCCATTTGAGTGGTCTTTAGAGAGAGCTTTTTGTAGTCGGACTGCTTCGGGAAGGTTGGCAATCTTCCCGCAGTAGTCTCTCCACGATGCTCTTTTAGACTTTCTCAGCTCTTTGTTATAGAGCGTTAGGGCGAATTTGTATTGGGACCAATCTCCCGATTAGAACGTGTTCTATTTCCATCGTAGAGCGTTAGTTTTTTACCGACGCTGTTTTTGTGTGGTTACGCCACACGGACAGCTTTTTGACAAAATGTGACAAAAAGTGTCGGTGAAAAAGTGCTTGTCTGAATGGGGCTTTAACAAGCTTAGATCGAATAACCCTTCACAGTTGATTCAATAGTTGATAGATTTAACAATCGTTATAGTTAAAAAACTGAAATTTCGATTGCCTTTTTGCAGCTTGTCGAAAGTTGGAGGATCGCCAGAATTTGAATGGATTGTCACCGCACATCCTGGATGGCATTCCCGTTGAGGATGGCATTTATCCTCATATGGCGGCGATTGCGTTTAGTACATTTGGTAGGATTGATTATCGTTGCGGTGGCTCCTTGATCTCTTCTCGCCATGTCCTGACCGCTGCCCATTGTGTCAATACACTGAGCGAAACGCCCGTCCATGTTCGCGTGGGATCTGTTAATATCGAGGAAGTAAATGCACACGTTCAGGATATTCCCGTGTCGGTGAGTTTGCTATTTCAAGTACTTGCATATTGAAATTGGGCTGGAAATTGTTCCTTTCTTTCCTAGAAAGTTTTTCATTTTGATTAATTATTTATTTATTCTATCTTAATATATAACAGGGGAATATAACGATACATCCGGAATACGTCAGCAGTAGCAAGTACAATGATATTGCCATACTTGAGCTGGCCAGGGATGTCAACCTGACATATTATGCATACCCGGCGTGCCTGGAAACGAATCCCGCGGATCCCCCAGCAAATGTTAAGCTGTTTGTGGCCGGTTGGGGCGTTATGAATCAGACCAGTATGATATCTCACATATCTAAAACTAATTTATCGTCTGTGTTAAAACCCAATCATCTCTTAATATATCCACAGATCGTCGCACCTCCAAGATATTGCTGCGTGCCCCCTTGAATATTGTGCCGTTGGATCAGTGCAAGTTATCCTTTAACGATCAGCCGACTAGCAAACGATTTCTCGAGAACGGCATCATTGATTCGCTGCTCTGTGCGGCGGACGGAAAGCGACAGTTGGCGGACGCCTGCCAGGGCGACTCCGGTGGTCCATTGGTCCTGGAGCGTGATATTGTCAACTCGCAGTACACGATACTGGGCGTCATCTCATCGGGCTTCGGTTGTGCCACCAAAACTCCGGGACTCTACTCACGGGTCGCATCTTATTTGGATTTCATCGAGAGCGTGGTGTGGCCAAATAATGTAGTTTAACTAATTATCTAAACAGATCTTCAATGTATAGAACTAATGTGTAAGCAAATCAATTTTTAATACAAAGTTCATATTTGCTAGGTTAAATATTCGTAAGTTGTACTTTGCTGTGGTAAATTCTTCCTGGAGCTGAAAATAACTCAACTAGTAGATTTACATATCTTATGGAAAACTTCCACTAAAGTGCTTAGTTTTTGAATTTATTTTCGTCAAATAATCCTATATTACACATAATCCTTCACTTAATTTATTTTGACAAATTTATATAAAAAAAAGAAAAAATTACAGAATTTTAAAAGTTTTACAAGAAGTACAGGGTGACCAGAAAATACGGAGACAAACTTTAATATGTCCGTAAGCAAAAGTATGTTACCGGATTTAATTAAATGTTATTTTATCGTATTCTCCATTCTTTTTTGTACTAGTCACAACATTTTTTATCCATTGCTGTTAAATTTTCCTGTGGTTTCAGAATGTCAAGTAAACGTTGTGCAATTTTAGAGCTGTTTCATCAAGAAAAACGTCAAATGTGAATTTGTTCGTTTGCTCGAGGTGCCTAGGTAGACTGTGTCCAAGGCCACCTGCCACTTTAATGAGATTGACCATGAAGGCTATCGTCCGGGAAGAGGAAAAAAAAGCACCGTCAATACTTCTGCCAATCGTCAAATCATTCGAAAGCGGGTGATGCGAAATCCGAGGGTCTCCATGAGGAAAATTGCCCGTGAGACCGGAATGAAACGTGATTCTGTTTGGTAAATGGCGAAGAAGCACCTTGGACTTAAGCCGTACAAGCTCAAAAATTTCAGATCCTCACGGATGAAAACAAGCGCGTGCGACTGCAAAGATGCCACCAACTCAAGCGTCGGGCCGCAGGTCAGCGATGGGCGCGTCCTTCTCACGGATGAGAAGCTGGTAACCGTCGAGCAGGCTCACAACCACTAAACTGCAGGATCTGGTCCGCCGAACCTTCGGGTACGTCGACCATTGTCAAACATCGCCAAAATCCGAAGTCCGTTATGGTCTGGGGCGGCATTTGCGCCAGCGGCAAGAGACCCCTGGTTTTCGTGGATCAAGGGGTTAAAAGAAACCAAGAAGTGTACCGCCACGACATTCTCGACGCCGTGGTAATTCCTTGGGCCCAACTGCACTTCGGCGATGCGGACTGGACCTTTCAACAGGACTCTGGCCGGCTCACAAGGCGAAAATGACGCAAGACTGGTGCAAAACCCATTTTCCGAACTTCATCTCGTCTGCTGAGTGGTCGCCCATCTCGCCGGATCTGAACCCGATGGACTCCGGCGTGTGGTCGATTTTGGAGGCCAGGGCCTGTGCTAAGTCTCACTAAAGTTTGGAGGCGCTGATGCAATCGCTGCTCTTGGAATGGAACCGACTGTCTCCCGAGGACCTGCGGCCCATGGCCTACAATTTTAAATCACGTTTGGTTCTGTGCATGGCAGCTGGAGGAGACCATTTCGAAACCGGCTGAGAATCTTACTACTAGTGATCCCCTTTATCGTTACTAATTGTTGCTTTGCTAAATTTCTCTCGTTCAGTAAAATTATAGTTAAAAATGTTTGTCTCCGTTATTTCTGGTCACCCTGTATAGATATTTTCAAGTTCTAATTTCATAGCAACTAAGGATGAACTGGTTCTATGTGAAAATGCCTTGTAGTGATGTAAATTTGAGTGAAAACATCGATGTCGATGTCCATCGATGTTTTATAAATGAACAATCGATGTTGGGTTGATACATCGGGTCGAAACATCGATGCATCGACGTATGTCTCAACAAAAAAAAAAACGAATTTCTTAGCTTAGGTGATTTGTTCTTAAAAACGTGTTCTTTCAAAGCAGTCTTTTAAGTTGTAGTGATGTAAAAAAACATGTTTTTTTTGGCGATATTTCCCGATGTTTTCCGATGTTTTTGTAGATGCTGATTTATCGATGTTGCATGGCGATTCATCGATGGTTTACAGAAACATCGGCCTTATTTCACAATTTTGCGTATTTATCGTCAGTAGTCTAATCTTCAATACGCTGTTTTTGTTTGACGCGTGTGCGTTTATTATAAACAGTGATTGCAATGCCAAAGTAAGTTAATTTATTAAAATTGGTCAACCGGACTAGGCTACCAGAAGGCCTTTGTCTATTCGAATATTAAGCTCGCATATTTTGATTTGTTATGTTACTTTTAAAGTTCAAAACTGCTATGAAACTTAAAAGACTGCTTAAGGCCCTATTCTCTTTCACTATTTTTTTTCGACTTTTTTTTTTTTGCATTTATTTATAGCTTGGGTAGTTGTGAATATGCCCCTAAAAGGATTTCTAGAAATTCGAAATACTTAAGGAGATATGGCCATTTTTATCCAGCAATGTTAATGTTAATGCATGTGAAGTCAAAACTTTAAACGCGTTTATCTCGAAACCACGTTTTTCGAGCTGGCGGCCACGATTCCGCCAGTTCTACTGAACCGATTTGGATGAAACAAAGTTTAATCGACGTAGAATTGTCACCATTCTGGCCCGTAGTAAAATAAAAATTTTGCGATTTTTGTTACTATTTTTTTTTTACACTAAACTACAAAAAAATGGGTCCAAATCGATTTGTCAATTTCAAGTGGCCGCCATTTTGTCAAAAAAAATCGCAAAATTTTTATTTTACTACGGGCCAGAATTACATCTATGCTGATGATAACCCCGTTTTTTTTTCATTTCCGACGCTCCGGAGACCCGGAATCGTGGCCGCCGTGACGACACCTTTTTTTTGCACCACCAACTTTGAAGTCTCATTACTTTTTGAACAGCCCTCGTATCGAGGCGAAAAATTTTTTTTTATTTTCTTTCATTCATTACTAATTCAATAAAAAAAACAAAATTCAAATATCTTTTTGCGTTTTCAAATGAGAATTTTTTCAAAAAAGGTTCAAAAACAGCAATCTGAAGGAGAATAGGGCCTTAAAAGACCTTTACTAAGCTAAGAAATTCGTTTTTCGCTTTTTGGATGTATCAACCAACATCGATGTTAAATTTTGAAAACATCGATGAGCATCGACATCGATGTTTCCACTGAAATTTACATCACTAACTCTTTTAGCTCCAACTTTCAACTGGCTCATACTCACTTGACAGCTGGTTCGCTTGTACATGTCGTTTCTGACGCCATTAACGGGCTCTCTGTCACCCATTCGCCTACGTAAACACAGCCCAAAGAGCAAACGTCAAAGTCAGATGGGGACAATGAAAGCTCTCTTCATTTGCGCTCTTACGACAGCATTGCCAGATGTGTATTGAAGATAGCGAAAGCTTTAAGCTTTGACGCCTACTGAGCTTTCGTGACTACTTGTATTTGTGTTTAACCGTTACAAAATGCCGCTGCCGGCGAGTTGCGTTTCCTTTTAGCTCCTCCTCCCTTGCACCTCGCGCCTCGCACCTCGTACCTCTGCCCTCTCTCTCTCGCCCGCCCACTGTCGCCTGGCTTGTGGGTCCCCTTCGACAATACGCAACAACTGTTTCAGCTGCTTCTTAAATGCTGCTGCTGCCGTTTGGGGCGCCTCAGTTGGTCGCGAGACTGCGTTGCCGTTAGTTCGTGCCCAGCAAAAGGAAACGACAGACGGAACAAGCGACGCTTAGAACAAAATTAATCTTGTTGTCGCTATCGTTGTCGTTGGTCTTGTTCTTGTTTATAGCTATTTTTTTTTGAGTGAACACTGTTGGTTATTGTTGTTATTGTTGTTTTTAGTCGAAAGTTGCGCCGTGCGGTATGCAACGAAATTTTGGCGCGTCCATTTTGAAAATTAAATTTAACGGTTGCACATTTTTCGGCAGTTGCTCAATGTAAGTTCAACATTGTTGTTGTTTTGTTTTGTTATGTTTTGTTGATTGTTGCGTGTTGCGTGTTGAGTGTTGAGTTGCTTATCATATTGCCGACCTTACCATATTGACGCATTAATCACAAGCTGGGAAATTGATTTCAATTGCACATCTGTTTCAACATTCGATAAACAATGGAAACAATCAAACATACTCGTTAATGTCTACGGTGTTCGGGAACCTCGAGCCATTTGTACTACAAAGGCGAATGTTTGCGATAAATACTGTGAGCCCCATTCGACAACAGGTGCTCGACATTCGGAATACTTTTATGAAATATCACTCGAATAAATAAATACATTATCAAAGCCAACTGTCTGGCTTATCAAACTACACTAAACTTTAGCTTAAGCAATCTAAAAACAAACGAAACAAAGTATACATCGAATTTCGGGGAAATATTTACGAAAGAATGTTTACTAAAAAAAGGGTTTTCAGTAACTTTAATTATGTGCTCGTTTTACTTCAAATTTGCTGGAAAGTTCAGCTGAAACTGCAAAGTTTCGGAACAAAACGTGCCGAAAGCTGTGGAAAATTGAAGCCCCAGGCCACACTTAAACTAAGTTGAGTCCAATTGACTTTAAGTACACAATAATTTAAAATGTGTAAATTAAATTACTGCTAGGTTACCTATACATGTGTTATCTGAAAATATCAAAATCTTATTATGTTACCCCCATATATGTCAAAGATATTTTTATTAGTTTTCGCTGCTTTTATACTGTGTTTTTATATCTTTAGATAAACAACTTTTATTTTATATCTCAATTTTAGTGAATTACTTTTAAATCTCAGTTTGGTTTTTGAGTGCTTGTTAAATTTTAAAGATTGTCCGAATTTTAAAGCTATTTTTTTTTATAGTTTTTAGCATACAATTTGAAAACTTTTGAAAGTAGTTTCTGAAAAATAACTTTGAGACTGGAAAAGAAACGAATTGATAAACTTAAATCTCATATTTAAAGTGCTGGGTAACTTAGTTAGGAACTCGAATTGTTAATCCGGCATATTCTTGTGATTTAAGATGTATCGAAGCTGATTAAAAGATTCGTTGGGGTAACTTAGCATTAAATAGCATTATTTATCTTTAGTTAGTTCTTCACTTTCATTAATATTTAATTAGTTTTCATGATTAAATCTGAAGCGCTCGAATTTCAAGTTCCTTCGAGCTTGAATTTTAAAGCTAAAAAATTATTGCAGATATGGAGATAAAATAAAACTTGTTTCCCCGCTTTAATAATTTGATTCCATAATAAAATAATATACACTTTTTGTCACACCAAAGTTACATTTTTAATAATCGAAAAACATTTGTAAATACTAAAAAAGCTACAATTTTTTTTAGGTGTCAGTTGATTATATTTTAGCTAGAAAGTGTCAGCTCTGCCGATAACCAATCGCTTAAAATGACTTAAAATTTATTTTAGATAATTAGGTTACTAAACAATATAGTTTTAAATTCACAATGTGAACTTGAAAAGTCGAACAAGAGTTGAGAAATCAATTGATTCAAATTTTTACGAGGATATCAACTTTGTGTTGAATTAACATTACTATATTAATTTTCTGACAGTTAACTTGCCCTTATTTATTAACAAGTGTCAACAATTTGTTTGTTTGTTTGCGAAATTTAAATAAATTTCGATATCATGCCATGTGTCAATTGTGTGCCTTATCACTATAATTGGCAACTGAAAATTTGTATTTCACTTGACAAATTGCCAGAAAGCGACAATGTTCACGCTCAATCGGTCAATCAATTAGACATTATGAAGTGTATTTTAAAGCAATTTGTTGGCATTACGTTTGCCGCCAAGCGAAGCGCAGGAAAGGCAACGAAAGCAAAGGAAGGGAAACGAAGGGGATGGAAAGTTAAGGGAAAGGGGAAGGGGAAGGGAAGGGAAAGGGTTTGGGCACACGGAAACTGTTGCTGTTTATGTGCGTGTATTTGTGTGTGTCTATGTGTGTGGGTGTCCTTCGAATGTAGCTGCTGTTGCTGGCGGTTAGAAAATGTGGCTATAAATGTGACACTAAGTTAATAAATTTATGGCCGAAACACACCCAGCTGATGTGCTGTGCTGAGCCGAGCTGCTAATTTTCCTGTCTGCCTATCAGTGTGTATGTTAGTGTGTGCGTTTGTGTGTGTGAGGCAATGTCACAACACCGCGACGGACATCAACGAGGCGGATGCCAAAAAGTCGAGGATTGTGTGTCGTTGGCATATTAATAATATTTTTATTGGCCGCTTATTTGCCTTTTGGGGCAAAGTTCCCTATTCTACGTGTGTGTGTGTGTATGTGTGTGTGTGGAATGCATGTGTATGCTACTGTGTGTGTGTGGTCTTAATACTATTCTAATTTGAGCTGACAAATACTATCACCCTCCAGTTGAGACCTCTTTTAATTAATAAAAGCGAGCGCAGATAACAAAACAAACAAGCTGGAAATGATATAGTCGAGATCCGACTACAAGATACCCCTTACAAAATTAAGATATATTTAGTTTTATGAAATCTACAAACTTTTTTGAGCTTGAATGGCATACAAATTATTTCTTATTTTTAGGCGCGTGAGTTCCTAGAAAATTTTCATAAAAAGAATTATATTTTCAAAACTCTGAGCTTGTTGGATTTTTGCGGATATATCGGGGACGGAAAGGGGCGTGGCTAAAATTAAATTGCGTGGGTTCCAAAGAAGTCTGTGTGCCAAATTTGGTTTCTCTGGTTTTCATCAAGAGTATATAGGATCGGAGAGGTTTTCTTCTCCCAGGCATTACTTTGAAAAAATAAGAACAAAAACATTATCTAGACAATCAAGTTTATCCATCAAATCTACTCATTGCCCATTTAGGTCGCGTATATCCCAATTATAAAATATAAAGCATAGCTGAGAGACAACTTCAACTTGCATATAGTGAAAAGACTGTCTGACTCTTTGGATTCTCGACAAACAAAGTAATTAACATTATGTGTGAGTCCCCTGCATCTCCTACTCGCAGCCAAAAAAGTTGAGGCAGGTCACAGGTGTTTATATTCATTTCTGATGTGTCTCTCTCTGCCTGTCAAACACAAAGTTATTTAATTTTTTTCCTACTTTATTTTGTTTTTTCTTTCTTTTTTTTTTAAGGTAATGACAAGCCGGGAGCTCATTGAATATTCATGTGCTTGTAGAAATTTTGCTGAAAGCAATCGCAAACGCCTTGTTTGTGTTAGAGAATTGCATATAAATATTCATAATTTATTGGTAATTTTTATGGAAAACACTCAGCTCGGTGCCCTAAGTACACTGATAAAAAAGACCACTTTCTAAAATCAAGAACATTCATCTTAAATATTTTGTTCTTGAAATAAGAATATTTTAAGACCAAAATACTAAAACTAAGAATATTAATCTTGAAAATCGTAAGTTCTTTATATAAGAATAAAATTCTCAAATTTAAATATTTTGTTCTTGATATAAGACCATTTTAAGACCAAATTACTAAAACTTAGAATATTATTCTAAGAAAGGTTAAGTTCTTAATATAAGAATAAAAATCTTAGAACTTAGATCTTTTTTCTTAAAATAAGAACAAAAATCTTAAAATTGTTTCACTTCTTGAGACCAATAATTCACAACTGGTTCTGGCTTCTCAAAGATGACATGAGGCTTGGATCGCTGGTCAAGTCAGCAAAACGGTTCTAGTGATAGAGTTTGCATCTCTTAAAACAGCTGTAACTGCAAGTGTTTTGTGTATTGTTTTTGTTGTTTAGAGTCATATCGACATACTAGACCTCAAGTTAACTAAAACTTACTTCATGCTTCTTAAATTATTAAGAAGCTTAATCTAAATTTAAGATTTTTTTTCTTGAGTATTCAAAACTTTTTGGTCTTAAAATAAGAACACATAATCTTAAAAAAATAATAGGTTTTATTCTTATAATAAGAGTTGTGGTCTTGAAAATATAAGAATTTTTGGTCTTAAAAATAAGAACTTGGTCTTAATTAAAATGTTCTTAGAATCAAGATGTGTTTTCTTACTTCAAGATTTTAATGTTCTCGACGCATTTTTTAGACCAATGTTCTTAGTTCTGAGACCAAAATCTTGATTTTAGATTCTTTTTTTTATCAGTGTATGGGGCAATTGTTGTCATTTTCATATTTATGCTATTCTCACATCAATTTGTAAAGAGCAAGCTCTAAAAAGTATAGAAATTATAGCATAACTCTTAGCGCTCAGCTGAACAAATAAGACGCTTCACAAATGCATCAAATGTGCCAAATAATATCATAATATTTGGTGGAATAACTCAAAAACCAGAATTTAAGTGGAAAATTAATATTCTTGGGGAAAAAAAGACTGATTTTTCGGAAGAATACCAGATTTGGCTTTATAAAATTACTTTTTGGCAGAGAAAAAGCTAGATTTTGCGTGATCGACAAGGTTAAAAAATGTAATTTATGTAATTTTTAATTAAAAATTTAAAAAAAATCCATTTGCAGTTTATTTAAATTTTTATAATACTTATTCAATATTTGACCATCTATTTAAAAAATGTGAGTTCAATTCAATACAAAAAAAATTTATAACATAAGCAAAAAATATATATTATTCAAAGTGTTTTTATCGGAACCGAAAGGAATTGAAAAGTATTGTGCGTTGATAAAGTCAACAATTAAAGTATAAAGTGTCAATTCCATTACGGAAATTTTGTGGGCAAAAAAGCGATTAGGAAAATAAATTGAATAAAAGGCTAATCGACTTATTTTCTGGTCGGTTCGATAGATGTGCTCTCATTTATTTTCTCATTTTCAATTTTCTTCGGCAAGGAGCAACAGCTCCTTTGTAGAATCCAGCAACTGCCTCAACATTGTGACAAATTAATAGAGCCAGATGGCGAGATTACACACCCAAATGTTACATTTGCTACAACTACATATTTTCGTACGAGTCTATGTGGTATGTGTGTGTCTGTGTCTGTATCTGAATCTGTATCTGTGAGGTTGTGGTTGTGCCTCTATCATTCACTAGTTGTGCAGATAGTAGCCAAAGCCGACTTAAGCACAGATTTCGCACAGATACTTTGATGTTGCTTTGAGGAATGCAGCAATAAAAATGCCAACGCCAGAGAGAGAAAAGAAGGGAAAGGTAGAGTGAGAAAGATAGGGGAAGAGGGGGAGCTGGGGGTAACAGAAAATGGCCAGAATGAGGCTGAGTCCAAAAACTAAGCAGCTAATGGCGTTAGTTACTTAGTCGAAAGAGGAGGAGACTTCACATGAGACACTAGGCTCAAGATTTGTATACCAATCTTCATATGTGAGTGTGCGTGTGTGTGTGTGTGTGAGTGCTTGTAATGCACATAAATTTACACAAGTTCATTATTGTGTAGCGCGTAAATCTCCGCACAAATCTCTCATTTCGCTGGGCAACATAATAAAAAAGGCAAAGCAAGCGCCTTAAGAAACGACAAAGGCAAACAGCGACTAAAAAAATGAAATGAAATGAAACAAAAAAAAAGTATAACTGTTATTCACACAAACACACACAGACAGATATACATAAATGACACACATACTGATATGCTTATATAATGCCGGCACTTTACTCTGACAAAAAGTCAACTGAACTCGACTATGTATGCGATGTTAGACATAATTTTATTTTATTTTATTTTCGTTTTTCGGTAACAGTCTCTCTCTCTCTCCCTCTCCCTCTCTCTCTTTCTCTGTCTGTCTACTGTGTGTGTTTTGGGTTGAAAGGTCGTTGACAATGGTAAAACAACTGAAAATTTATGGTTTGGCATTAAGGAAATTTAATCGATTCGCTGCAGCACGTGTGTTTCCACTGCCCCTACCAAAGTATCGCTTCTTCCTTCCTCTCCCCTGCTACTTCCCTTTTCCCTGTGTCCCTCCCAACGCTTTGTCCTTCCGTTTTCTGGTTCCCCATAGGAGCAAACATGGACGCGTGCCTGCGCCTACGCTTACCAAACCCTCCCTTCTCCTTCTCTTTTGCCTCCTGCTCCTTCTCCCTGGGAACCAGCAGATAGAGAGAACGCATCATAAAACTCTCTTATATGCACGCACGTCTACCTTATGAAATTTTCTTAATGAGAAAAACGGAAAACGTATAGTATTTGGAACTGTTAAACGAAACTAGAAATACCCTTTTTTCTTGAAGCACACATTTTATTTGTTTTATGACTGGAAGTCTTGCAAGAATCCACTGTGGTAAAAAAGCCCGATATTTTGGCATTAACTAAAGTTTTGTTGTTGTTAAGTTTCTTAAAAATTTTTGTATTTCCTTAATTGAAAAACTATAAAGCAAACAAAAATAATTTTTTTAGACTTTTCGTGACTACCATTAATATTTTAAGCGCGCTCAAAGTCAGCTTATTGAGCGTTGCCATATGAACTGAAAAGAGAGGGAAAAATATTTGCAACTTTCAAAACGAATTGTGTGTGTGATGTAGGCAATATAAATAATTATAAATATGAACAAAGTTGATAAAACGCTATTAGCAAAGATTTTAATTTTTTGTGGTTTATTATGCAATAGTCTGTGTTGATTATGTGTATTTTTTGCCTAAAACTAACAAATGTGTTCCTGTTCCGTTAAGATCTATATTAGTACATCACAAAACAGTACGAGAGCTTTGAGTAAAGGTTATTAACTAAACCATCTAGAATCAGATGTTAATAATCCTTTTTGTTTGATTTTGTTCCTTTTCGTGAAAAATCGCATGTTGTAGGTGGGAATTTTGACTGAAAAATCTGACTTTGACCAGATTTAGATAGAGAGCGAGGTGAAAGCATGGTCAAATTAAAAAACAAACTTAATTGTTAATTCTATGTTTTTTAAGTCTAAACATTAAAAATGCAAATTTTTAAATAAATTGCTTTATATTTAAGCTTTAAACATTTTTTTTTTACCTTTTTTCTTAGTCGGGGAGGAAGGTTGGGATGAAGACAAGGTCCAATTAAAAAACAAAACAAATTATATATTTTTTAATATTATAACTAAGCTTCATGTCAAATTTTAAGCCTCTAGCTATATATTTAGATTTTATAAAAATATTTTACCCTTTTTTGCATAGTCGTATGTGTGTGTGGAGGGGGGGGGGGGCGGTAAAGGCGTGGTCAAAATCCGAAAAACAAAATTCAAAATTCTAAATTAGTCTAACTAAAGTTCATGCCAAATTTCAAGTCTCTATCTTTATATTCAGAGTTTATGACAGAACATCAGGATTTTTTTACCATAGTGGAATCGTTGGCATTTAAGCGATACGAATACGAATACTAATAGTAACTGTAATACTTATTCATATTTGACCTCTATATATGTACACTGAAACTCATGCCAATAGTTTTACCAATATAAAGGTCATGATTTTCAATGTCTAAATAAGGTGTTTGATAACTATTAAAAACAGACTTTGAAGTAAAACTTATAGAAATTAATGTCAAATTTAAAACTATATGTAAAATAAAATGTGTATGTACATTAAAAAAACGACGCTTATTGGGTTTTCCCAATACTTGCACCTTGTTGGATCATTTACATTTTTTTTACAACCATCAGACCACACAATTTTATAAATTTTAGATTCATTCAGAATTGAATTTTAGTTGTCAATTTCAGAATTTTAATTTATAAAAGTATTTTAGATGTTTGACGTTCTTGTAGCTTTTATGGAGTCCCGATGTACAAAATAGTCGGAAAAGTAATGGAATTTTTTCATATTAAATTTTAACACCCCAAAAAATTGTTGAAGCTGCTAAAGGAATGTTCAATTCGTTGTTCCGTCTTTTATTATATAGCATAAGAGAAAAATGTTTTTTAGAAATAAATAGCTTGATTTGTGAACTTCTAAAATATAATATGGACATAATTTTAATATTTTGGCACACATATTTTTAACGAATTAAGTTTCGACTTTAGCTGTTCTTGTTATTTCGTCCACGTTTGTATTTTATTATGCAACTTTCAACATTTGCTGCTTCTATCGATTACATACTTTTCCAACTTTTTAATATACTCTTTTCGAGTCCTTAAGACCACAGGGTATCGAAACAAACTGAGTCAAAAGTTTAGCATGTGGAACTTTTTGCTGTGCGTGCGTGTAAAACGGGTAAATAATTTTTGGTTGTTGTTGCCTCAATTGCTGTTGTTGTTGCTGCTATTTTAGCAGATGCTGTGGTTGTTGTTATTGCAATTTAAATGCCTGTTGCTGTTGGCTGTTGACAATTAAAAATGTGGAAAATGTTGTCGCAGACATTTTTGACAACAATTTATTAACCAACAGACTCGTTGCTACATGTTATATTACAAAATAAACATGTTTACACGCATTCATATTTTTAAAGCTATTTATTATTTACCGCTATAATATATGAACATAAAGATATCGATATCATGTTATCTAGTATTGTAAATAAGAGACTTTGACAAGTGTCTGAAATATTAATTTGTTCCATTTATTTGCAGTGAAATATTCGTGAAAAGACAATTGAAATAGCGTTGTTGAAATTGGTCAATTTGTGTAAAGAGCTAATTTATTGAATTTCTCTCTAAAACATAAATTTGACTCTTTAAAAACAATTATTATAATTTTATTTATCTAATAACCATTAATTATTATTATTATTAATATTATTTTCTAAAAATTTGCCAAAATCAATAATTGAATGAGATAGAATTGTATCATTGTATTTTAAAAATTTTGATCACCTTAACCCTGAAAAGATTATATCCTCTTTAATTTGATCTGTTATGTCTGGTAAAGTATTTACATACCTGAATCTTAATTAGTTGAACCGAAGATTATTGAGCAACATTAAATTTACAAGTACATAACATGTATCCATCTTCAACCTCATCCTTAAAGTTAAAATAATATTCAAATGAGAAAAGATTGAGAATCTAAAATCTTCTTTATTTTTGTAAAATGAGGTCGTTATTTGATTAACAATTGTGAGTATTTTTTGAGATAGTTGACATCTTTGTACTTGGGTGCTCACATTGGGCTACGGTATTTATCATCAGTTGACTTATTAGATTGGTAGGCAATCGAGCGGGAAAAGTGTTGAGTGCTGCCATTTTCCACAGTGCTCGCCAAAAGTATCGTATCGCACATCGAACGACAAACGGCAGCTTGTCAGCTAATAGAGCCGAAATTAGCGACGCTAATTGAATTAGTCTCATGGCAGCTGGCAACTGGTTGAAACGGCTGCCTGGCTGAATGTTCCACCTAAAATTCTCTGCCGCCTTACGCCTCAGGGTGGAGCGTGTCGGAGGGGGAGGGAGGCGTGAAGGGAAGGACACTCATAGGGACCCAAAAATGGTCTGGCGGGCTGTCAATTAGCCTGTAGCCTTGCTTCAATTTCAAGCCTTTTAAAATTGCCATACGCAAATTGTCCGCTTTGCTTAAGTTCTGCTTCGTCTCGACTCGTTTGACTCCCTAACCTTCCCTTCTCCCACCCTTAACCCTTTTTCCTTCGCAATTCCATTTTGTTGCCCCCCACTATCCATTCAAATTCAAATGAACTCATTAAACTTAATGAAAAACAGCGTTGCGGCATTAAAAAATGAAGTCTGACAGCATTTGATGGACTTAAAACTGGTTCCAAAGCCGATCCACTAAAGTCAACCAGCTTAAATGGTATAATCAACATCAAATTCCAGAAAAAATCATAACTTATTATGCGAACGAGACTTAAAATATTTCGAGAATGATATGAAAACTAGTTTATTAAAAGTTTTTCAAGAAACTGTAAGTTTTTTAAAAGTATTTATAGAATTCTGGCGAAATTGAGGAGATTGCGCTTTTGAAAACACCCGCGAAAAGCCGTTAAATTTGAAGAGCCTTCAAGCCTTCATTCTACCTTAAGTTAAGTGCCCCTTTTAGCTGCTTTTGTCATTCGAAAAGCCCTTGCCCGCTTTTACTGCTCCTTTCCAGGACCCGAAAACAGTGCGCAGGTGTAAATTTCGACCGCAAGTCAAAGTGGCTCACGAATTGAAGAAGCCATTGAGTTTGGACCGCACGCGCCGCCTGTTTTCAATTGCGCGACTTGAACTTCATCAATAGTCAGCGCACGAATTCTGGTTTTGGGTGGATTAAAGGGTTGCCCCATTTAGAAAGGGTTGCCAGCCCTGCGGCTGTCCTGAAAATGCTCATTATTTCATTTTCTGCCGCCGACTTTATAACAATTTTAAAATGCTTTTTAATTTTAAATTTAACTAAAGCTACAAAGAAGCTGTTAAAATTAAACCTTTAATGCGGCAATTCGCTAGTCGAATATAGAAGGCTATTGCAAAAGATGCAGTTAATAATTTATTTGAAAAACTTTATCAGACTCTGCAGACAAAAATTTTTAGCATAAAACAACCCGTTACTGATTCAAATAAATTGAAAATATTTTTTATTGCATGCTTTTAGGCACTTAAATTGCTGAAAAATATAAATCAGCCATTACCGCCTTTCTATTTGTCCGATCTTGTTACGATTTAGTAGGATGATAGGTAATAATAGTTAATAGTTAGCGTCAATTAGTAAAAACATTTTAATATCTTGAAAACTTTGCGTGTGGGTGCTTTTCGCAATTTATGTAGGTGGAAAGAGGCGTGCCGAAAATTTGAAACAAACTTGATCTGCGTGGGGCTTATAGAAGTCCAAATGCCAAATTTGGTTGCTATAGCTCTCATAGTCTCTGAGATCTAGGCCCTCACACGGACAGACAGACGGACATGGCTATATCGACTCGGCTGTTGATGCTGATCAACAATATATATATACATTTACATACATTTCAACAAACATCTCTACCACCATTTGAGGATTTATCTCCTCGACTATTTATGCTTTATTCATTATTTTATTCTAAGCTTTTATTGCTTCTCTACTCGTTTCATTCATTTTTTTTTTTTCATTCCAACATTGCTTTTATAACTTCTCAGCTCTCTAAAAAGTACTTCCCACTTTTCTTAAGCGCTTAGTACTTCGTAAGCTTATTGCTTGCTCCTGTCATTGCTTCTCTTATTTGCTTTCCGCGTTTGAAAGAATATTGCCGCTGTATTGATGGCTTCTTTAAATTACTTCGCACTCTACTTTAGAACTTGCTTCTCTTATACAGTGGCGAGCAAAGGTGAGTGCATGTTCACAACACTGACTTTCATGATTCATAAAAACAAAACCATACAAGGGAATCCAAATTTTTTTCTTTCTAAATTTTCATCATTTCATTCTTAACAAATAGGAGTAAGGCAACATTAATAAAAAAGACAAATGGCAAAATAGGCACTTTTTTCCCATTTTCATATAAAAAGTGCCTATTTTTCCATTTTTAAAAAATTTTAAAAAATACAAGAGAAAATATTTTTGAAAATTTTTTTTTGCAGTTACTAATAGAATTGTTTAGAGAAACTAGTTTCATCAAAATTTTTTTTTTTCAAAAAATCTAGGGTAAAAGTTGAAAAAGTAAGCTCACTTTTCCTTTTTCTTTCAAAATCTAAGAATTTGTCTTTTTTATTAATGTTGCCTTACTCCTATTTGTTAAGAATGAAATGATGAAAATTTAAAAAAAAAAAATTTGGATTCCTTTGTATGGTTTTGTTTTGATGAATCATGAAAGTCAGTGTTGTGAACATGCACTCACCTTTGCTCGCCACTGTATATCTACATCTATAAGTATATATAAAATTCTTTGTCTTGACTGACTGACTCACTGACTGACTGACTGACTGACTGAGAATCAACGTGTTGCCCAAACGGTAAAAGATAGAAAGCTGAAATTTGCACACGCGTTTTTTAGCGTTTTGCGAAATTCGACCTCTAAGTGGGTTGAATCGGGGTCAAAGGTCACGGAATTTCTTAGTAAAAAAACTTTTTTGATTCTTAAGATATCTCAACCAAACTCACAGATTATATTTTTGGTATTGTCTCTTACATTCTGACCAAATTTGGTCAAAGTCGGGTGACTATATCATACAGCTGTCATAGGAACAATCGGATGAAAATAACCTTCGTTATGAAAAACTTTTTTGTTTCTTAAGATATCTCAACCAAACTTTCAGATCTTATGTTTGGTACTGTCTCTTACATTCTGACCAAATGTGGTCAAAGTAGGATGACTATATCATATAGCTCTCATAGGTACAATCGGATGCAAAATAGCCCTTAGTATGTAAAACTTTTTTTGTTTCTTAAGGTATCTCAACCAAACTCGCAGATTGTTTGTTTGATACTGTTTCTAACATACTGACCAAATTTGGTCAAAGTAGGATGACTATATCATATAGCTGCCATAGGAACAATCAGATGCAAAATAACCTTTAGTATGAAAAACTTTTTTGTTTCTTAGAATATCTCAGTCAAACTCGCAGATTGTTTGTCTGATACTGTTTCTAAATAACATACTGACCAAATTTGGCTAAAGTCGGATGACTACATCATATAGCTGAAATAGGAACAATCGAATGCAATCGGAGATATCCCAACAAAACTCTTAGATTAACTCTTCTTGCTAAATTTGGACCAATTCTCTATATTTGGACTAATTCGCTAAATTCAGATTTTTTCCGCCAAATGTAGCTTTTTTCCGCCAAATTTAGCTTTTTTCCGCCAAATCACTAAATCCGAATTTTTAGCCAAAGTTCAATTGCAAGGAAAAAACATTAAGGCATCGGACAGCTGAACTTAAATATTTCCGTTTTTTTAGAAGAAAATGTTATATTATATTTATGTATTATATAAATTTGTTAAACCGAGCAACTAAAGACAATGTTGCGAGCGAAGCGAGCTGGTGGTTGGCGAGCGAAGCGAGCAGGGGTCGGAGCCGCCTAGTCTCTTATAAATTAGTGCATCTGTTGCTATTTTATTGCTTTTCTCGTCGCAACATTTACTTTCTTTCTCTCAATAGTCAAACAACTTTCGCTTTTTCGCTTGTTAATGCACAATTTGTAATAGCTTCTCATTTCAGTTTTCACATTGCGTCTCCCTGCAAGTGTAATAGCCGTGACAATGATTATGACACTCACTTTAAAGAAAATGAATGAGAAAGTCAACTTATGTTAGCTCGTATAAAACTCGGATGTGTGTCCATTTATAAATGAATCCTTACTCGTAAAGTTTTAAGTGTGTGTTGGCTTAGAGAGCCACTTGGTTAAGAGTACAAGTGTTGTTAGTTACATAAATGATTGATGTCGTACTCAGTGCTGGAACTTGTTGCAAAGATTATTTATTTGACTTGTGCTGAGATTTCGTTCAGTCATTCATTTACTTGCTGTGTGTCATTGTCAATGTGATTGCGTACTTTAGCACATTACGCATACGCATCGTATGCTGGGCGGCATTTTAAATGGAATGGAATAAAATTAACACATTGTAACCATGGGCTCGTCGTAGCCATCGTCGTTGTCTTTATTATCGTTGTCGTCGTTGGCATCGTTAATTTTCAGTCGCATTTTGCGTTCTCCATTTTACACTTAAAATGGGGCACTTCATTTTTAATAGCAATTTATTAGGTACAGGCTTTACTTTTGCCCTTGCCTGGCAATTAATTTGGTACATTTATTATGTCGCGTCTTTTTAATCTGACAAATTGGTGACTCATGTAGCCGGCTCTAATCCTTGAGCGGAACAGATAAAAATTTAAATGAGATTGCAGCAGCACTCAGCACTCTCCCTATTCTATCTTCCTTCCCTATGCTTCCTTCCTGCATCCTGCCACATGCCTCACGCCTCGTACTTGGCGCCTCATGACAAATACTTCGTGCGTGGCGTTTTGTTATTGCTGCCTGACCCCAAAAAAATGCAAATGTGCTCGACATTCATCGTTTTACGCCCCAAAACACAAAAGCGAAAACAAACAAACAAACAGAACGTTTCACAGCCTATGCGAAAAGTATTCGCACCGATGTGTAAACAAACGTCTGCAGCCCCGCAGCGGCCACCAAAGTTCAAGGATATCGAAGCGTCAGCGCATTGAAAACAAGCTGCGAGCTACGAGCTGCGAGCTAGAAACCAAGTCAAGGTAACCCAGTCCCGGGTCAAGAGTCGAGTTTAGTCGACGCTAAACCTTACACTGAATCACTTACAGTCAGTCAGTCAGTCAGTCTGTCAGTCAGTTTGTTGCTGAGCCAAGACAATGCAGGACAATACAAGAATAGGCATGTCAAATATCAAATACTCTTTTGACTTGGCTGTCATCCGCCAGTTGCTTATGCTTTATGCCCTGAAATCTTGTACAATGCTCGCAAAATGGATTTCTTTTATCTAGCTTTTATTCAAAATTCTGTGTCGAGTTGTATGGCTTTGACTTTTAAATGTGTATTAAATGTAAATGTTACTTAACAGCTGAAGAGAAAACATTACTGCTCTGTTAATTTATTTTAGCTTGGGGATTCTAGATATTGTCATCTACACCACTGTTAATTTTATACGAACATACTCTATTCTTTCAATTCAATTTGAATTATTACCGTTCTATCACCAAATGTGAGACATGTTGTCTTTTTTTCTTACTAATTTACTCTCTCTCTCTCTCTCTCTTTCTGTTAAGTGAGTTCCAGTTGTTAGACAGTTATTTTATGAAAAGAGCTGCAGAGCTGTTTATTAAATTTTGACGAACAAATTTTAATGTGAGGATAACAGCTGTTAGCTTACACACTGTTAAAGTTATCTAAGCTAAAAAAACGTTTAATTTTTAGTTCCTTTCATTTTCTTTCTATCACTCTCTTTCATTGTTTCCTTTGTCTATACTTGTTAAATGTCTTTATTTTTTATAGTCATAACATAATGTTAATGCATGACATCCAGACATCTGTAATCATTTTATTTCTGAGGTTTTTGTTAGTTTGACCTGACGGGTTTCTCCACAACACAAACTCAGGACAAGAGAATTGTCATAGAATTGAAGGCAGGGAACATAAAGAGCTATGCAAATTACTGGGACTCCCGGACGATGTCAAACACAGATTGTGATCGGCATTCGTCGACGATTTGGGGATTCGCACATTGTCTTTCGAGGTCTGCCGGGACGTAAGACCTCAACCGCAAAAATCAATATGCCTGTGTGTCTCTGGAGACGGGTCGGCAATTAGTGCGCAGTGCCCATGAGACTGTCAGGCATTTCAATTGCGATTTCAATTTTTGTGCTAATTTGCAATTAGGCAAGTTATTTCGGCCGCAATGTGTGCTGTCTATGAGTGTTGCCCATTTGGGGTGTGGCACATTTTTTGAACCATTTGTTAAAATGCTAAAAAGTTGCCCTGTACTGAGATTAATCATACGCACCGTTAAACAATTCAACAGTAACAACTTTCTGATATTTGGTCTTTGATTATGAATAACTCAGTGAGTAACTTAGTCAGTCAGTCAGCCAGTCAGTAAGTGATGTTATTGGCCTGGCCACAGGCCATTGACCAAAATCAATTCCGAGCATAGCCAACAGCTGTTTTCGGTATCGTTTCAACCAACTCCAACGATTCTCGTATAAAATTCATGTCGCTTTGAATTTTTGTTGCCATTGACAATTGGTCGGCGTCCGTTGGGTGATTGGGTGGTTGGGTGGTTGGGTGGTGCTATAGGGCCTGATTTGTTGAAAATTGCAGCGTGCCAGCGAGTCAATGACCGACGATGGGCGTCAGGCACAGACCCAACAACTGAGCAAAGCAGTCGAAGGAGCAAAACGAGCTGCCACTGCAGCAGTGGGCGCGCCACAAGGCGTTGCAGCATTGAGCTCAACATTTACTAGCAGCCGTTGCCCGCATAGACAACGACAACGACAACGACGTCCACACAGACATAGACATCGACACAGACACAGACAACACACAAACTCGACGCCTTTGCCAATGGTCTTTGACTGCACACTCGAGTTGAAACTTGTCAATTTGTAGAGGCGCCCAAAGACCCACCAAAGAAGAAGAAGAAGATGTCACCCACTGCGCAAGCCACCCAACAACGTCTTCGTCTTTTGCGCTTTTATAGTTGTCTTGTTACTCAATAAAGAAGCAGAAAGGCAAAGCCAAAGTAGCAAAATCAAATAAAACGAGACGAGCAACTAAAACGAATTTTAAATGCGCTATCTCTTCGTTTATATAGTATGAACATAAATTTTAGAATATACACCCGTATATTTCTAAAATAAATTCATAATTATTCTAGATAAATAACACGATATTGCAACTACCTTATTGTTATCAATATTTCAAGCGATAAACAAATAGTTTCATAAATTTTCACTTATAGTGCAAGTTAAATATCTTTGAAATACCATTAAACCTTTTAAAAGCTCGAATAACTCGATGACCACAAGAATAAAATAAGAGTATGCAAAAACATAAAGTGATATGTGCATATAGACACCAAATGAAACATATTATAAGTGCATAAGTTACACAGTTTTTAATGTACATTACATCCAATTGTTATCTGTGATATATTTGCAAGTTCAACATGTATTTCTGGAATGAGTTTATAAAAGTCATGTTATAAACGTTATAAATTAATTCTTTATTTAGAAGTTTTCTCCATGATTTCATTTTTTCTATCTAGAATCATGTTCTAATAACGCTGTGATTAGAAGCAATTAGATTTAATTTTTGTTACGTTTAGTCTAATATATTTTTTATACCCGTTACTTATTTTATAATTTAATACTTATATTCTACTTCAATTTTTGTTACTTTACTTGTATTTGTAATCCAATTCGAGACGGCAGTATCTTTGCTTCGTAATTAAAAATATATAAAAAAAATAATAATAAAAAATAAAAGTTTAAAAATAAACAAATTAATTAAAACTGTGTACAGTAAACATTTAGCACAATTTTGTATTATGTACGTGTACGTGGCTCACTGGTTAGAGTCTCCGACCTGTCACATAAATACAACTTTCAGTTTGAAAAACTGGGTTCGATTCCCCCGTCAATGTAGTCAAACGTGTGTTTTTAAGTTCTCAGGAATGAAACGCAAAAATAAATACTTCCCGTCATATAAAAAAATAAAAATAAAAAAAACGTGTACATGCTCAACGAAGTTGGAAAGTGTTGAGACTCCACATTGCTGAAGGGCATAGGAAAATCAATGCTTAAATTGCTGTGAATGTTGTGCAGGAGTTGATCAGCCAACGGCTTGCAAAATCAATTTCCGTTTAGGACTCGGCGTTAAGCAGACCAAAAGTCTAAGTCTAAGAATGAAGATGAGAATGAGACTGAGAACGGGAATAGTTACAGTCAAATGGAAATGGAAATGGGACTGATAAGAGGATGTCGACTGGGATTGCGATTTTGTTTGGGAATGTTACTGGGAACGGGAGCGAGAAGTGAAGATACTTAATTACTTTGAGTGCCATAACTACAAGTATTTGCCGTACTACGAGTATTCGCAAAGGTTGGCACAATCCACACGGCTTCCCGCTGTTCATTTATGCAGAAAAGTATGCAATTATTTGCACGCTCTCTTGCCATATGATGGAAAGATAGATGTGAAAGGAGAACAGGACGAAAGGCGGAGGAGGAAGAAAAGAGGAGGATCAACTGTTGCTCTGACGCTGATGACAATTGTCCTGACGGCTCATGACGCTCACTGTGTAAATTGGCTTGATTGGCACTATTAAAATAATTAGCTTACTTCCCATTCTCCTTCCACTTCTCCTTGCCCTTTATTCTCATTCTCCATTCTGTATTGTATTCGCATTGCGGTATTCCCGGTTGGTGTTCCACACCTATTTATATATACCCTTTTGCAAAGGATATTATCATCCTGCAACAATATGTGCAGGTGCAACACTGAAGGCGTTACTGACCCCGTTAAGTGTATATATGTATATACTAAAATGCATATTTATTTATAATCGGGACGATGAACTGTGTGTTAGTGGGCCAGCTTTTGGAATGAAATTGCTGAAACTTAACAGAAATGCTTTTTTATTTTGGCTTCAATTAGTTCAATCGAGTATTCTTTGGCTGATATCAGAGCAATGCAGTTATAATTATAATTATATATATATAAACCCACAAAGGGGAATATTGCTGTGCAATATGACACTACATCCTCGAATAGTTAAAAAACTATTTATAGTAAATAACATTTTTTTGCTAATAGTTGTCTATATTAAATATTTCTTCTATCTTCTCTTTGAACGGATAACAAAACCGTACAAAAAAATCTAAGTCCTAAAGAGTGGTGATCAAGAACCACAAAAAAAACCTCTTTACGAGGTAAAAGTCTAGTGACGAAAACATTTTCATGCCCCAAAATTTCTGATATCCAATTTTAAGCAACATTTTGGCACTCGGCACATTGCGCTAAAATGTATCAATTCTTCATACCAAATAAAACTCACTCACTGTTTTGCGCAGTGCCGAATGCAAAAATTTTGCTTAAAATTGGATATCAGAAATTTTGGGGCATGAAAATGTTTTCGTCACTAGACTTTTACCTCGTAAAGAGGTTTTTTTTGTGGGATATCAGAAATTTTTGAATAAGACCTCAGAAATTTTGAAATTGCAATATTTTTTGACAGTATAGCTTTGTCAACTTTGATTATTGTTTGTACAAGCTAAAGCAAATTGTCTGGCAACACTGGTCCCCTTTACAAACACACATGCCCAGCGCAAAAGCTATCAGCACTCTTAAACTCTGGGTGCTATGACACTTTGCTGCTGCTATCCTATTCCCATTCTAAGTAAAATGTATGTATTCAGCTAACAGGTTATTTCCGCATTACGCTGCAAGCAGTGCAAAAAGCCCTTCGAAATACCTTTTCAACGATATATAGATCGCATCTGTAGCTTCTATCGTTTGGATGCTATGGTGGTTTCAATTTTAGAGGTTTTTAGCGATTTCCCGCTAAACTAGCGATTTTTCGCAAAAGTCGTAGAGCAAACGTTTCTAGATTTTTGAACAGGAACAAGTCCTCATTCAAACATTTAAGCTATCCAAACAAACAAACTGGCTGCTATGGCACTTTGTTGCTGCTGCCCTATTCCAATTCAAAGTAAAACGTATATATTCAGTTAATAGGTTATATCTTCCAAACCTATCAGTAAAATTTTTTGTGTCATATATCAAAAAACGCGAAATTTTACAAACTAAAACATATTGAAATTTAAAAAAAATCGTTAGCGGCGTTTTCTCAAAAACCGCCAAAATGTGGGGGAAAATACCTTTTGTCACCTGTAGCAATTTACCTATGTACTTTAGAAAAAAAGTTAAAAGCTATGCATAACAGCCCTTCAAAATACCTTTTCAACGATATATAGATCGCATCTGTAGCTTTTATCGTTTGACTGCTATAAGGGTTTTAATTTTAGCGGTTTTTAGCGATTTCCCGCTAAACTAGCTTTTTTTCGAAAAAGTCGTAGAACAAACGTTTCTAGATTTTTGATCGGGAACAAGTCCTCATTCAAACTTTTAAGCTAAATCAACGATTTGATCCTTACAAACAAACAAACAAACAAACAAACAAACAAACAAACAGACTGACTTTTCATCTCAATTTCGAAAGGCCCCTAAAAATTTCAAAATTAATTATCTTTCGAACCAGCGGTCGGATTTTGATAATCGAGGTGTCATTCGACGCGTATTTTTTATGAGAATTGTTAAAAATGCATCGAAAATTCAAAAAAGCTCCAACGGCCCCATTAGCTCCAATAATTTAAATTTTTCCCCTCCCACTTACACCTGTTTATCTCACGAACCAGGTGAGTTTTCAAAAGTCTTAGTATGCACATTTGTAAGTTAGGTTGATACCTTTCGATCGGTATATAACTCGACCTGATCGGACAGTCATAGCAAATTTTCCATTCTTCCTGTGTATATATGCTAGTCGCCTTCGCACCCTTCGTGCTGCTTTCGTCACTAGCGCGGACTGCCGTCCGCAGTGATACACAATAAAATACACTCCGTTTCACTTGAATAGCACACTCCATACACTCAATTTCCTTAGTCGATATCTTTGAACCAAATAAAAAACACTATTGTTTTAAATATTCTATTTATAGTGTGATAAATATTCTTCATTATAAAAATGAAAAAACCTAAATAAGTTCAACAATTGATATAAAATTCACTTAAAAGCGAAAAAAGTATAAAAATAACTCAAAAATTCTGTTTCACTTGAATAGCACATTTTTTTATTAAATATATTTAACAACTTCAAACATTAAGATTAATTTTTTTATTTATTTATTATAGGTTTATCTGCAAATATCTATTAGTTTTGTAATGTGTTGTGGCTCCCTTGTCCCATATAACCTCGTAAATCCTATTGGGAAGTGAATCACATGATCTTTTTATTTAATCAAGGGAAATTGAGCCCACGCCCTCTGAATGCCTTAAATTAATTCACTCTTGGTTGAAAATTGTTTTCCAGACTCAAAAACGTTTCTGGGTAGCCATTCCCATTCCCATTTGCAACATTTTCTATTATATTCTGATCCGGCGAGTATGGGGGCCAGTTCAGAATGGTAACATTTCTAGCTTCAATGAAGGACTTTACAGCACTGGCAGTGTGTCTTGGGGCATTGTCGTGTTGGAAAGCTCATGGCCTATGATTAAACAAATTTTCGAATGCGAAAAAGCATTTTCCAAAACTCCTTAGTACGATTTTACATTAATATTTGAACTTAGGAATTGGAGTTCAGAAGTACCATAGTAAGATATGGCTCCCCGAACTAAAACCGCGCCCACTGGGCTGTGCAAACGCTCCAACAGATGAGTCTCTTTCCTTAAATCATATAAATAATAGTTATAGTCGTCTGATCCTTTCAAATTAAAGTTTATTTAATCAGAAAAGCCTACATGATACCGCTCCTTGGTCCATGAGATATTACCGAGGCAAAAAGTCAATCGAGCTTTTTTATGTGTGGGGTTGAGTGGGGTTTTTTTTTTTAAATTTCAAACGTTTATGGTATTCCGCTTCGAAATAACCCTCATTACGGTAGTTTCTCTCGCATTAACACCTGCTTTTGACCTGATCTTGTCCACCGAACCATTAGAATTTGACTGTTGCCGCAGAATCAACCGCTTGTCTGTATTGCTAACAACACTACTTGTGCGTCCCTTCATATTTTATCCATAGTTTGGATAATTTTTAGTAAAATTGTATATAACTTTTCTGCTTCTTCCTTTTTTTTTTTGGTATTTTGGTCACAGAAAGGTCACAATCAATATAGCTTTTTATTTGGACCTGATCTTTGTTACTTAGTGCTGATCCACGGTCCATAATAACATAAAATTATCAAATTATATATAAAATGCACAAATCAATTTAAAAAAATTTATATTTTAATCATCATGGCAGATTAAATGAAATTAAGTCTAAAATGTGCTATTCAAGTGAAACAAAAATTGCGCTATTTATTGAAGCAAATTCAGAAGAAATTATTGCAAAAATATAACGGTACATTTCTAGGTGTCTAATTTTTGTTGAAAGAGGATAAATAAAGTGACAAACAAAATACAACAACAATCATTAAATAAAATTAAGCGAATACTTAAAGATGAGCAAATAATAATGAACAAATTTAGTGTGCTATTCAAGTGAAACGCAGTGTATATTTTCCAATCCCGTGGGATGAAAAAATACACATTCTGGACATCACTGCTTTAAAGCTTTAAGGAAGTAATGAATGACATTTTAAATTTAACAGAGTACAAAAACTCAGAGTTTAATTAGTTTTGTAATTTTTAAGTTTCTAAATACTATTCTTGGATCAAATGTCAATGAATCAGCACTCAAATAGACAAATAAGCTTTTAAAAGACAAAAGTCAGATAACATATCTAAATATAAAAGCCCTTATTTTCATAAAATTTATTTAAATGTTAACTGAGAGACACTAAAAAAAATAAACAAATGAAATAAGTCTACTACAAATTATATTCTAGAGTTAGCTCCAAACTAGACTACCATATTGCAATATTTCCTAAGAAGGGTATTTAATCTTCACTGAAATTCGTAGAAGTTTGTGTAATTTCATGTTTCGCATTGGAAATTGCGCTGACACACATTCAAATGATATAATTGCGCAATTAGGGTAAAGTTTATCTACATTGCGAGCAAGTGAACTGAACTCGTATCCTCAATTGGGCATTTCCTGTGGTTCCACACCGACCCGAAAACATTAATTGCACTTCCTTCGGTGCAGATTGGACAACGACTGCACACTATATAGATTGAATAAATATAAATGTACAATGTACATATTATATAAGCGTGCAATTGATTAAGCTTACGCGTGCTCCGATTTAATATTCCACTGGCAACTAAGTAAGCCTATTAATATCATAATACAATTACAATATTTGAAATTTAAATCGTCAAATTATAATTTAAGCATGGCAGGGAAATTTTAATATGATTTGCACATCTTCAAAAACGATTTGTTGGAGTGTGCAGTCGAGTGGCAAACAATGAAATAAGACTTGAGCTTTCAAGGACTTACATATACATATTATCTGTCTGCATACAGACATATTATCAAAGAGACAATGAGCATTGAATGTCCATCAAATGAGCAACAGATTAAAGGCGATCCAAATGAACAAAAGATACGCGCAAGTTTCCAAATCTGTAAATTGTTTTTTAAAGTTCCATGAAAGTTTCAATGTGGCAGACGCATAAAACGGAACAGCAATAAAAATGCTGCCTTCGGCTGAAAATTAAAGTCTCAAGCCTTAAAAGTCGATTGGTAAAATATAACACACACACACACACACACACACACACACACACACACACGCACACACTGTCGCTTATTAAATGGATAGACAGAGTGAGCGCAAATATTTTATAGTCATAAGCCAATGACAAATAAAAGGAAATGGCAAAGCAGGCAGCAAAAACACAACAGCAACACCAAGAAAATTGAACATTTTCATATGAAAAGCCGAAGATGTGATGCCGTTACTGTGACAAATATATGCATATATGTATGAATTGAGTATATAAATTTCATTGGTAACTATTAAAGTATCACAAAAAAAATTAATTTAATATAATTCATTTAAAATAACCGCAAGTTTCATGAACATAGATCGATTTAAAATATTCATTGTCTCATTTTAATTTTAATAATAATTTTGACAGTATGCAGGTATCAGAAAGAAGGCTAAACGGTTAAAAAATATAGTCCTCAAAAAGGTAACATTTTATAGAAAATCTCTTCATTTGACTTAAATCATTTTCGGTCGTTATCTTTAAAATCTCGTCGAACTTCCATTTTCGGTCGACGTAGACAGTCCTTGTTTAATTAATTTCAATATTTTATTATTGATACCGATGGTGCACAATCCTTCAAAACATCGTCCTTTTCAATATCAATGTCTTCGTTCGAATCCTGTATAATTTTAAAACGTATATCTAATGACTGCAGAACATTAAAATTAACATGTTTTCAAATTTTAAAAGTTAAAAGATGTTCAACATCAAAATTTTCCAAATTAAAATAACTGCGGACGGCAGTCGAGTTATATACCGATCGATAGGTATCAACTTAACTTAAAAATGTGCATACCAAGACTTTTGTAAACTCACCAGGTTCGTGAGATAAACAGGTGTAAGTGGGAATGACAAAATTTAAATTATTGGAGCTAATGGGGCCGTTGGAGCCTTTTTTATTTTCTACTTTTTAATTTTATACTATTTTCATAAAAAATACGCGTCGATCACCTCAATCCGACCACTGCACAGTGGTTGGGCTTGTATGGAGCCGCGGCCATAAATATTTCCCGTTGAGATATCGTTATGAAATTTTCCCCAAAAATCTAAAAAAATATTTTGAATTTATAGTAAAAAAATTGGCTACATCGGAAGACTGTATCCTATAGCTCACATAACACCTTAGTATGGCTTATTTTTTTAAAAAAAATTTTTTGATGCAGAAAGTTTCTTTAAACAATTTAAATAGTAACTGCAAAAATATCTCTTAGCTAGTATTTTTTATCATTTTTTGAAAATGGCGAAAAAGGCACTTTTTCCTCATTTGCTTGCAAAAAGTGCCTTTTTCGGATCAAAATATATTGACGCTGGGCAGCTCCCGGCAGCTGATTCCTTTTGGACATTAATCTATTATTATTTAGCTATTAATAATAAAAGATTTGATCATCGGATGCGATCGGCGTAACAACTAAAAGCTTAAGGGAAAGTACAAACACGAAAACGAAAAACACTCACAAAAGGTTAATTGGAATTATTTTTGTATTAGACGATATACCACGATAAACAGTGTTATAAAGTAAAAATCATAGTTAATACCTGATACAATAATATCCATATTTTGAAAATGTTGTTATAACTTGAATTTGTTAACTTGTTTACTCTTAATACTGGTGTCACTTTCATAGAATACACAACGCACAGAATTGCGTAGCGCGTTGTCTAACTTTATGGTATTTTTTACAACGTGCGAATGGTCACACTCTAAAAATACGTTTGATTCAAAAAGTTAATTTATTTATGAGATAATCGACATACTACGAATTGTGAAATTTTGACTTCGGTTTTTTTATTTTTGTCATATGGGAGCGACCACTGTGCACTGGTTCAAAAAATAATTAATTTTAAAATTTTTAGGGGCCTTCCGAAAATGAGATGAAAAGTCAGTCTGTCTGTTTGTTTGTTTGTCTGTTAGTATGAAAGCGTTGAAATATCTGAAATCGGTGAATGAGGACTTGTTCCCGATCAAAAATCTGGAAACGTTTGTTCTACTACCCGCGAAAATTGAAACCCCTTAGCATCTAAACGATAGAAGCTACAGATGCGATCTATATATCTTTGAAAATGTATTTTGAAGGGCTCTTAGGCATACCTTCAAAGTTTTTGTTTTAAGTAAAAAGGTAAACAGCTACAGGTGAAATAAGGTATTTTTTCCCACATTTTGGCTTTTTAAGAAAAATCTACACATCAAATCACTTAAAGATATCTTATATGTTATAGGCTATTTTATTCCGCGTTCTTTGACATATCACATATCTGTCAAAATTTGTTTGGACAAGATCTTACCTATTAACTGAATATACCTTTTACCTTTACATTACTGCATGTACATATGCAGTATGTACATTTTACTTAGAATGGGAATAGGACAGCAACAGCAAAGTGTCGTAGCAGCCAGAGTTGAAGAGTGCTGATAGCTTTTGCGCTGGGCATGTGTGTTTGTAAAGGGGACCAGTGTTGCCAGTTTGTTTAAGCTGTACAAACAATAAAAAAAGTTGACAAAGCTATACTGTTAAAAAAATATTGCAATTTTAAAATTTTTGATGTCTTATTCGAAAATTTCTGATATTCTATAGAAAAACCTCTTTACGAGGTAAAAGTCTAGTGACGAAAACATTTTTATGCCCCAAAATTTCTGATATCCAATTTTGTGACGAATAATAATAAACAAAATTTTTGCATTCGGCACTGCGCAAAATAGTGACTTTTATTTGGTATGAAGAATTGAGACATTTTAGCGCAATGTGCCGAATGCCAAAATTATGTTTAAAATAATTTATAAGTAAAACTTAATATTATTCGTCACAAAAGTGGATATCAGAAATTTTGGGGCATGAAAATGTTTTCGTCACTAGACTTTTACCTCGTAAAGAGGTTTTTTTTATGGGATTTAAGTTTACTCAAATTAACAAAATTATATAATTCATTAAAAAAGTGTCGTTTTCATGCTTAGATCACAGACTCATCAGTCCACCCTCGTTAAGTACCAATTTAACATTGGACCATAACGATATCATCAATTACGTAAATTATATTGAACTAAGTTGACTTGCAGTCAATTTTGCTTGAGTAAGTAGTTGGAATAAGTAGTTGCTAATAAGTAATCCAATCTATCTTGTTTGTGACTGGCTGACTGACTCAATGACACTGGCTAAAATATTATTGTTGGCGCAAAGAGTGCAACAATAAATTTGAAAGTTCTTGGCCGCAAGTGCGGGGTGGATTTCAAGGCAATGTCAAAGGTGTCAGGCCCCTATTCAAAGGGCATTATGGCCCAAGGCGCTGCTAAGTATTCTACACATACATACGTATATATATATGTGTGTGTGTGTGAAAACAATAAACATAAAATGCACAAATACACGCACAACTCTCTTGATGTGATGTGATATCTGTGTGTGTGTTCAATACGCAGACAAACTTAGGGCTTAATATACCCGTTACTTAAAAAATAAGTAAAAGGGTTTATTGTATTCGTTGAAATGTATGTAACAGGGAGAAGGAAGCATCTCCGACCCTATAAGGTATATATAATCTTAGCCAGCACCAACCACCGAGTCGATTTGGCCATGTCCTTCGTCGTTCCGTCCGTCTGTCTGTCCGTCCGTCCGTCTGTCCGTCTGTATGAGCGCCAAGATCTCAGAGACTATAAGCGCTAGAGCAACAAAAATTTTGAACACAGATTTCTATAAGCCCCACGCAGTTCAAGTTTGTTTCAAAATTTGCCACGCCCTTTCCCGCCTTCATAAGCCACCACACGCACAGTTTTATAATATTACGTATTTTTTGGTAATTAACGTTATCTCAAACAGATTTGCCAAACATAACGGTAGTAATGGCTGATTTACATAAGTTTCAAGCAATGTAAGTGCCTAAAAGCATGCAATATAAAATAATTTAAATTTATTTAAATAAGTAACGGGTATCCCGTAGTCGGAAGTTCGACTATAGCCTTTTCCAATTGTCTTTTCTAACGTGCTCTGTCCCTTTTCTGCTCACAACTTCTCTTTCTTAACTCTTCCATCTTGCGCCTTTCCTTGTTGTTAGCTTTATTTGCCTTTCCTTTGCTTTGGCACTTGACGCGCTCATTTGCCTGCCATAATCAGTCAATGCGGAGCATTTGCCAGCCTTAAAGTACAATGCGAAAGACAAAGACAAAGACAGAGAGAGAGAGAGAGAGAGAGAGAGAGAGAGAGAGAAGGAGTGAGAGAGAGGTAGAGCATTGTCATAAAAGCAACTGATAAAAGTTTTCCAAAATGCCTTGCGTCTCAATGCCTTTTACTGTGCGCTAATTTATGGCCGGCAAGCTTGACGCACTTGCGATTTTCACTCAACAATTGCCAATGTTTGTATGTATGTGTGTCATGTAAGTCTGTGTGCGTGTGCGTGTGTGTCTGAGTGTGAGTTATTGAAATGCTGACAGAAAATTACCTTAGGTAACACAGTACACAGGAAAAAATATAAATCATTCTAAAATGTAAGTTTTAAATAATGAATTTTAGCGTGTAAATAGTTTTTAGATATGAATTCAGGATATTATTTTTAAATAAAAACACTGTGCGGATTAAATGTCAGCCACTCAGCATTAAAAAAGCCTAAAACACTTAATATTACTGATAACATTTTTATAGACCCCGAAAATCGAAATACAGTCGAACTTCTCTAACTCGAACTTCCCTAACTCAAAGTTTCTCTAACTCGAACAAAATCGAGTGGCAATACTAGGCAAATTTTATACAATTCTACTTCCCTAACTCGAAGTCTCCCTAACTCGAACTTTTTTCGTAGATAATGGTGATTCGAGTTAGGGAAGTTCGACTGTATTTGCGGAGAAGGAGTTGAAAAGTCGTACTTGCATATATAAATGTTTCCAACTCAATATGAGAAATTCAGAGATTACGGAACTTTTTTTCTGTGTACGTAATGAGCCTTGACGCGCATATTTCATGACAATTTTATGATCAAATAATTTGGCTTCGCTCTTAATTTTATGACCGAGTCTGCTTACAGCGGTTGCCCGGGATATCGCGCCACCGTCACCGTCACCGCCAACACCACCGCCACAACGCAGTCGTTTTGTTTGTGGGTTAGAGTCTCGCATTTCAAAATCATTTGTTTGTTAATTAAAAATATGCTCTTCAGCTGTCCGCTGCTGCATTAAGCAGCGTCGCTTTGCGTGTTGCTTAACAATTAATTCCCATTTATGTGGTTGCCTTTTGTTGCTGGCGCATTCAGGTTCTATGAAGCATACTTTGTAGCGTTGATATTGTTGCAAGTGCCACGCCCACGCCCACATACACAGCCACGCCCCCAACAGCACACGTGTGCAATATATATATATATATATATAAACAGCATATATACATATGCATATGTTATGTATGACAATAATATGATGTGTTTAGGATACTCGTATATCCTTATCGCCATCATCCAGATTGCAGTTTTCCTAGATTTGCAAATCATTTAAAATGCACAACTTTCAGCTCATAGCAGATGCTGAATTACCAGCAAGGGCCAGTCGACAAGTTGCCCAAAATAAAAGTTACAGCAATTTTAAATGCAACATACATCGGTGCCAAATGATTGCCGACTAAAATTTAAAATTAATTAAAATTATTAAAACATGAATAGCATTCAATATTAAAATATTAAAGCACAGCTGCTGGACTAGCAATGGATTATTTTCAAAGCGTATAGATTGTTCTAATTACTTTTATTTATATAATATAAATATTGACAATTAAACTAAAACTAAAATTATAAATTATAAAAATTAATTAAATTCATTAATATATAATAGGGGGGTACGCAAAAAATTATATTTTTTGGCCATTCATACAAAAATAACATTGATATGCTGTGAATGATTTTGTCAGTCTCAGCAGTAAGCTTCTAGTAAGCGTCTAGATATTTTTTAAGTTTTTATATACGTTTACTCATAGGGTTGGACTGGCTTGCTATATAGTACCTTATTCTTCACATACAGATTCATTTTTTGTAAACACTTAAAGGATTCAGTTTGCTGATAACTTTATAAAGTCACTCTCGCTGCTTTGTGCTTAGTATTTACCATACTCTGCAAGCTAATTGGATGTCAAAACTTAAATACATATGTACACAAGTATAAGTATATCGTTTTATATTCATATTCTGTAATGTAATGTAATGTAATGCAATGAGTACTCAAGGCCAAGGCCAAAGCCATACAAATTTCACAGAAATGTATACCGCTTAATTAATTTGCAAACTTGCTTTTAATTTCTGATAGGTGTGTGTGTACACATATACATACATATATGCATGTATGTGTGAGTGCATTCTTGACTGCTCATATAAAATAACAAGAATGCACACATTTAATTGGTATACATTTCAAAAAATTAGTAAAGTATCATAATAATTATTGAGCATTAATCCTTAATGAACAGTGCAAATTAAATTGCCTTAATCCTTTAAGCTGCATTTAAATGCAAAGTTTTCGATTCAATAAAAAAAAATCAACTATTTATCTTTAAATACATATTCATTCATAAAAATGTATTTGGAAACATTCTTCCTTAAATTTAAGGCTTAATTTCCCTTAAAGCTCCTTGGCTGTGAAGATTAAAGACTTAACAAATTGTCATTAAGTTTGGATTATTATAAAGTGCTTTTTTAGATAAAGCTTTTGTTTTACAAGTCTTAATTTTTGCCACGTTTGCTTTAATTGCTGTTTTATAGTGAATCTATTTTTGCCTAAGCAGACATGATTTGGATTAAGGCCTAATATTGGCTTTCTATTGACGTCTTAAAACTGAAGCAGTTAAATTTACACACACCAAATGATTTCAAATTGACGAATTTCATTTGAAATGTGTTTTTGTATCTCAAGGAGACTTAGCATAATACCCTGTAGATAGCTAATGCATATCTAAGAACGGGTGTTTAAAAAGAATTACAATATATATTGACGTTTTAAAAGAAGATTTGTAGTTTAATCTTGCAGGGTAACAGCAAGTCGAGCATGTTTAACTCGTGTTGTGTTTGCCTGCCTGCCTATTATTCTTATTATACGCAGTTTTATTTATGTTTCAGTACATAGAACTGAATTTTATTGGGCGTGGGATCGTGTAAATCTCTGTCGGCTACAGCTACTTAATTAGCAAAGTTTGAATGAGAATAAAATTGGTGTTAAACAATTAAAGCCGCGATGAGTGCGCAAAGGAAGAAGAGCAGAACAGGGGCTAAGAAGGCAAAGCAAAGTGAGCAAACAACTTGGCTGACAGGTGAAGAGCGGCTGGCGAAGGGCAAAGGGAAAAGGGAATTGCGAAAGAGACGGACAATGGCAACTGACAAAAGCCGAGCATAATACAGCCTTGAGACGCACATAAAGTTGTTAGCCGTCTCTTTGTTGTTAATGTCACATGTTGTTGTTGCTGTTGTTGTTGTTGTTGCTGTCATTATTGTTGTTGCTGTTGTTGTTGTCGCTAGCAGCACCTTCGTCTAGTGTGCGCTGTTTCGCATCAATGAGCATAAGAGAAATCAGTATTAATTACTTGACTTCTTGTTGGCAAGAAAAGCAGCCAAAAAAGCCAAAACAGCAAAAGCAGCAGCAGCAATGCCACATGTCGCACACACACAAACATACACATAGAGTCATTGGTGAGGCAAATTGTTTTGACGGCAACCCTGCGACGGGTAGTCGCCAACCATTTAATAGCCAACTAAATGGATCATCACAGCGTTCTTTTAACCGGGCTAAGTGTCTGTGATTGATGCACTGACGCTTTTTCATACTAAACTGCAAATCTCTATTTTTCTTTCTCCCTCCCCTTTCTATCTCTATCTCTCTCTCTTTCTTGCTCTCACACATAATTAGAGACCACATTGAACTGAGGTTCTCAGTAACAAAAGTTGTTTCCCATCTAATGCTGAAAGGAAACTTTCCAACTTTGACATTTCGTCGTAATTTTCGGCTCTGAAATTTCTCAAATTTTGATTGAAATTGAAGTCCATTCTCGTTTCTACGATTTCGATACATAATCCGTTTATTTTGTCTCGTTTGTTGGGAGTCAAAAGTAGAACAAAAGAGTCAAAAGTCGAATTTGTGATCTGATTAAATGACCCATATTTTCCGACTGTGGGCTTACTAACTACTTATCAAAGTCTGTAATTTTGTCGGAGTGTGATGGACAAACATGACAATACTTGATTAACTTTTAATCAGGCATCCTCCACAAATCTATAACAGAAAACAATAACAATTGTCGGTGTAGCTGAAATAAAGGAGTATTTTAAAAAGTTATTATCCCTTGAAATGCTGTTAGTTTTTAAATATATTTTATTTACTTAGTTTATTTGAGTCTTAGCATTCTAGCGCTGCAAGTTTAACTTATATTTACATCACTGTTGGCTACACAATAGAATTAATTTCATAATTACAATCGTATTACTTATTTATATTTATTTATTTTATTTATTAATTCATTCATGTATGTCTGACCATTTATTGGACGCGTAAATTAAAATCGAAATATGGATTTTCTGGCATTTTAGAAACTCCAACATTATTTTCAATAGATTAGCTTGAATTAATATCTCATCCAAGCGTCCTCAATCCGTCCATGTTTCATTTAGGGACTGTATATTCTGAAGTCGTCGAAAATGAGTTTAAGTAAAAATGTTTAAGGCAGATAAAAATTGTAATTTCAGTTCACGTATTTTAGTTCAATTTTGTAAATCGAATTTGTAACTTGGAGTGACAAACGAACAAATTGCTTGCCACATTTGCATATGTTTAATGTAAGAAAAGCAAGCCACAGAGTTTTTATTGGGTTTTGCCAAAGACGTTGCAAAGCAGTGCAGTGGCAACATTCAAATTTAATATTTTATAAATCCACATCCACAGGCCACAGCGTGTTAGCTGACTATCAACAATTTCAGCCAATTAAGAAATTTAGACTGCGAAGCCAAAAGCCACAGAAGTTAAGCAAAAGTTTAGTAAATGTGATACTAGAATATAATTGAAGTTTGTCCCATCAGGTTGATAAAATTTTAAATTTGCCTGCTGAGCTGTCAACGAGTCAAATTGAGTAATACAAGTGTTTACCCGGAAAACAGAATCACTCTAAATTCAAGTTTGTAATGATAAATTAAAATTATCGGAATATTATCCACTTAGCATTGAAATAGTGAGAAAATTCTTCGTGCTTAAATCAAGTATTTCGAATTCGGTTAAGGTAATTCCGAACTTTTGACACCATTTGGCATTGATTTCATTCTGGAGTCCCGGTTTTTTTCTGTGTAGAAACAGATGTACATAAAAGTGTTCAACAAGTGTGCGAATTGCATTGTAGCGAAACAGTGGAATGGAATGAAACGAAATGAGCTGAAGCTAAACTGGGACGTTGTTCCTGTCCACCCTGGAGAAGAGCCTGTCCTGTGGCCGTAATGCGGCCTGTCATTGCCGAATAAATCATTGAAAGGCATAATAAACTCGACAGGCAGTCGGCATATAAAGCGGGACAGATGGACGCACAGGCAGACAGAGGAACACAAGCTGCGCCAGACGTGCAAGTCAAGATACACTTATCCCTGACTCCCTTTCCCCTTTCCCTTTTCTCTTTTTCATTTGCCATTTCCCATTTGCCTGCTATCGACTCCTACTGGGAGCCCCTCTGGATAAGGATAGCAGCAGGCGCTGCATTGTACCATCCCGATTGGGGCCGCCTAATGTGTGTGTGTGTGTGTATGTGTGCGTTTGTGCAACCAAACGTAGCACAGATAAGCGCACAAAACAGGCTGAGGGCAAAAAACTACTAATGCATGGAGCATACTCATACTTATACCCATACTCATACTTATACCATGGATCCACATAAAGAGGGAAGGGAAAAGGACTCATGGGCTCAAATAGAATTAAGCGCGCCAACAGTTGCCAATGCATGGGTCATCAAACCGAGCAGTCCAAGCTCTGACCTGCACTTTATACAGGGTGTCTCAAATATCAGCACAGAGAATTCACAATACAGCTTCAAGTGGAAAAAATAGGTTTTATCAAAACGTACCCGATTTTTTTTGTGGAATAACAATTCATTTTTTGTTTGATAATGCATCAATATCTTTAACATTTAGAAAATTTAATATTTTTCCGACATGGTATTCTTTTTGAAAAAACTTCAAGCTATCATAACTTTATCAAAACTTATTGAATTTACTTGCGGAATTTCAATTTTATCATGGTTTGACATTTAATTTGAATTGATCGAAAGCTCGAATATTTTTCTTGTTGATTTTGATATTCGGAATTTAATTTCGATTCACTGTTTGGATTTACATTACTAGTTAAGATCATATAGAATAAAAATCTCGTTAGAGCTTCAAAAGCTCGCTTAACATTTGTTTATTAAGCTTTTCTAGCAGATGTATTGATGAAATAAACGGGTTTTTGATATCAAAAGTATTCATATTAAATAAATTAATTTAAAAAACACAAAAAGTTTAATAATAAGTCGTCTTATGATCAAGTTAATTTCTCTATTTGTAATAAACTTTGGTTTTTGAAGCATTTTTTTGACAGCTTTAATCGTAAATCAATGAGCTTTTAAATATTTTCTTGTATATGTATGTATTTTGAATTGGATTGATTATTTAAATTGTCTGCGTGTTTCATTAACATAAAGTTTTTAAATGAAGGAATGCTTTAATGTAGGTTTTAAAACATTTGGGACATTTGTATATTGATTCATTTGCGTCAGTGAACTGAAAATGCTTTGCATACAGGGAGTTTTAAATGATGAACAAATGATATTTATAAGAGAGCCCAAGCATAGTAAAGTCGCTTGCATGTGAGGCACTCGTACATATTAATGTGAATTAACTTGAACTCATCTGGGTCGTTCAGAATGTCACCCACCTGTGGGAAATTCGATGACAATCCACCTGATGTGACAATTCCTGTCGATGATGGCATAATTTGGCCTTTGGCATATTCCATTATGATGTAATGCAAATTGCATTGCCATTAATTTAAATTGAAAGACAATAACAACATCATCGTTTGGGATCCCTTTGAGTTGTCGTTCTCGTTCTCGTTGTCTCGCTTCACTTTATTATTTCCCGGAACACCCTATAAAGGCCTGAAAGCGACGTTTTCAAACAAATATTTTTGCCGAAAGTGAAGAAAAATTAGGCACAATAAATTGAACGGAAGTTGCTGCTTAAAATGGAAAATGGAAAATGAAAACAGAAACCAAAAACCAGAAACCAGAAACAAAACAAAAAAGCCAAAAATGCGGAAAATAAAAGAAAAGCTGGCAAAGCGGAAGCTTGGAAAATATCAAAATGCCGGCAAAACTGGTAAATGTCGAAACTCGGTTCTGGTTGTTGAGGGGAGAGCGAACCCGAAAATATAGGGGATATTCCTAGCGTTGCTTGTCTGCGGTTATTGCTGTGGCTATTTGGCCAACACACATACATACACACATACGTGACACATTGACTACATACGTGTATGTGGATCTGTGTGTGTGTGAACTTGTTTTTGTTTTTGTCTAGTCATCTAGATTGAAATTCTTGAACTGCCGTGGGCCGAAAATAAGCGTACTTTGAGTTTACACATCACATAAATACTCACACACTCACACACACACACATACACATAAAGCACTTAACTAAAGCCCCTAGAAGACATGGGCAGATATGGAACTGAAAGAGAAACAAAGACACGTAGAGGTAGATGAAGGAGACAGACTATTTTTTATGTTGTACGGGACGTGCATACAGATTTTCAATTTCCATAGAATGTTGCAAGTTCTGGCTGAGGCTTGTTGCAAGTGCCGTTTGGAAATCCTTTTGGTAATTTCCGTTGCAAATGCTAAACAAAGGAAAACTTAATGTAACAACAACAGCAACAACTGCGACAACTGCAACAATTGCAACAATTGCAGCAGCAACAAAAGCAACTGACAAAGAAACAATAAAAACAAATGAATGAATAGGAAAATTTGTAATGCCAGCGTTGGCAATGAACACAAATAACAGGCGACAAAAATGTCGATAACTATTGGCGTTGCCTTACATTTTGATACATTTGATACATTTCATGAAGTTCACAAAACATTAAACACTTATCGTGCCTTATTTTAGATGATTTTAAAGTTGAGATTTTAAGGTGACAGAAGTGCATAAGACGGTTT
>JBAMBJ010004405.1:0-134556 GCA_037043495.1 Drosophila recens | reverse complement strand
CCACTGTGCGCCGTTTGGCGACAACTCTGGCGGAAGGAAGGAAGAAATCAAGGAGCGGCGACTCGGAGTCAAAGTCAGAGTCAAAAGACAGAACGAAGAACGAAGAACGAGGAACGAAACAAGCCATTTGCCATTATTTTTTGTGCTCCTTTCTCGTTTGGTAACTTGATTTGCAACTCTCGTATGTGCGCGGTTTGATATGGCAGCAGTAAAAGCAGCTGCAGAGTTGCGGAAAATGGGAAAATGGCAGTGAAAACGGCACAGTGAGGGGCAGTTGTATTTTCCCCGCTTGCCGCCATCGTCAGCTTGTTCAATTGTTAAAATGTTTGTCATTGATGTTTGGCTTTTGTGCGAGCAACATTTAAGTATTTCTCATTCTTCTTACATTTTTTTTTATATTTTTGAAGATTGTCATCTCGAGTTGAGTTTTCATTTTGCATTTTGCCAACAGAGTTTTTTTCAGTTTTGACTTAAGTGTTTTGCCAGCTTACTTTAACCTGCCAGTCAGCCCTGTCAATCTTCAATTGAAATGAGAGCCAGACTGTTGCCACATTCCATTTCATGTCCCTTGTCCCTTGCCCCAATTCCTCGACGGTCCTGTCATACGCGTGGTTTGGCACTTTTTGTACTCAACCAAACCATTTCATTCATTTGCACAAGTCTTTTGTGAGCTGACTTTATTAGGAGCATAACTGCTCTACAAAATATATATAGTTTTAAAATCTCTAGTTTTAAAATTTACTTTGCAATTCGACTATTTATTGTATTAGTCACTTCCATTAAATTGGATACGACTATATTTAATTTAAATTCATTTAATATCATAAAGAAAACTCCCACATATTTTAACTAAATAATTAAAAGCCCAAATACAATGTTTTTAAAATACCTTTAAAATTAATAAAATGAATAATAGACGTACATATTGATAGCAAAATATTTAAATAAACAATGAATATTTTTGTTATAAAAAAGGTTAAAAAAATAAAAAAAAATTATACAAGAAATATTTTTGATATAAAAAAAGTTAAAAAAATAAAAAAATTATACAAGAAATAATTTTATTGACTAACTCAATTTCGCAAAATAGAAAAAATGATTTAAATTTAAGCTAAATATGACATGTTAATTTTGAGAAGTGTTTCACTTTCTTTTTTAGTAATTTCTGAGTTAAAAGAAACTTTATTATATTTAATTTTATATGTTTTTTAAATCAAATATTTTTATTTTACCCTGCATTTTTTTCGCTGCGTGTAATTTTTAAATATTTATACAATTTGTTTTAAAAGGCAACTCATTAAAGGCCAGACTGCGGGCCAGACGCGAGCAAACCGTCAACCGTCAAAACTCAATTGAAAATGAAGTTCGTGACGATTTCTTTGTTTTTGGTTAAAGGCATAAAAGTTTTGTTTGCACTTCAACTGAACTCTCAACTCTCTGTCGCTGCTGTGAGTGAAAAGTTGTGTAAGCATTTTAAATCTACCACAAGAGGGATCCATAATGGCCAGGGGATGGAGTTGGAGAAGGGCAATGAGAAGGGGAATGGAAATGGGAAAATGGGAATGGGATGGGAATGAGAATGCGGGCATAGAGTTAGTCAAGGGGGAAATTGCAGTGTAGTTTTCAAGCTATTTCATCATCTAAAGCATACTCTTAGGAGTTGTAGCTGACATGCGATCGATAACAACTGAAGATAAACGCACGATAAATATGACAATTAAAACCTATTTAAAGTTTGAACTTCAAATGATGGAGACAGAATTTGAAAGACGACTTCGGAGCTAAACACAGGCATTTTTTAAGCAATTTGTATTAAATTTTACATTTATCGATAACTATCGATAACATGTCTATTTGTTTGTATTAGAAACCGTAGCTTAAAGTTTAATTCTATATTCTAAAACCAATTTAAATAACAAATAACAATACAAAAACAAATGCGAAACTAAGCAAAGGCATTTTATACTAATTTGGCTTCATTCATCGCTAACTATCGATAACATGATAATTTTAAAATCGAAGTTAACAGATTTATTTTCAATTTATAGAACTTAATATAAATCAGATGACAAATGAAACTCTATTAAAAATTTGCCCTTCGAATGAAATAATAAAGGGGAATAACTTTCGATAACGTTCGATAAGCAACTATCGATAAATATCGATAACACAATAACGATTTTTATGCAAATTACTATTTAAAAGTTTATACTTTAACCATAAAAGTAACTTTAAAAACCTATCGATAAATGTCGATAATAATATAAAAATTTCTATACAAATTACAATCTAAAAGTGTGTACTCTTAGCTTTAATAAACGCTTAAAGCGGGCACAGATTTGCAAATGTTGAAAAGGTAGAAGAGCCAGAAAAAGAAGAAGAAAAACACACACAACTTTGAAAACTTTTAGCTTTAGGCCAAGTTGATATTAGGCAAAGCTGAAAACACATTAAGATTCAACTCCTCTGCACATATGCAACTCACAAGCAACTGTAAGGCACAGTTACTCACAGCAATATATTACCCAGCTCGCAGTTTTTATCCAATATTGCAGCCTAAAAAGAACGATGTGTCACTTCTCAATCCTCCCCTCCTCCCCCTCCTCCCCCTCCTCCCTCTATTTCCCTCCCACTCTCATAGATCAGAGACGGACTAACAGTTGGCCACAAAACTTTGGTGGCCATAAACTGCATGGAAACCAAACGGAACCGAACTGAACTGAATACCAAAAAATTGCAAAAAAAAAAAAAAAAAAAAAAAAATGGGTAAAAAGCTGAGCCAAGTTGAAGAGGCCGCAATGAAATGCATTGCAATGCGCTTAAGTTTCATAAGCTGTGGCCAAAAGGGCCAACGGCCAAAAATCTGTGCCATGAGTGCCGAGAACTCAGAGATTCCAGATTTGCAAAGTGACCACGCCCCAAATTTCAAGCAGGGTGACCATGTGTTACATACATGCGACAGACTACTGTCACCCAAAAATTTAAGAAAAAAATCATGTATAAGGCTGGATTGCTCGATTATTAGATGCCCAGTAAGTACTAACTAAAATTTGAGAAAATTCAATCTTAAAACTGTCATAACTTTGTCAAAATCCTATCAATGTAAAATGTGACCTCTTATTTGATTTTGCATTGTATTCAATTTCAAATTATCGGGGTGCCACAGAAATCGCTTGCTTGAATTTGACTTAAATTTGTATGAAATTTATGTCAAATTCAAGCGAAAGTGATTCCTGTGGCACCCCTTATTAAATAATTTAAAACAGTTTTCCATTTTCTGCACCTTTAACTTGATTCACAGTATAAATTTACACCTCTAAAACAGGCAAACAATAATTGTCACAAGCCTATGAACTTATAAAGCTATTTTGTCACTTTGCGACTTAGAATTCTCAACTGGTTCTTGCGTTTCTAAAATGCCATTAGACTTGGATCGTTGGTTGTTGTATGTTGATGAAGTGGCATATCGACATGTATTACACCTCGAGCTAACTAAACTATCCCATAAACTTATAAACCTTTGTGCACTCTTTGGTTACTGGGCTTAAAAAGGGAGGAATTATCGAAAAGTGAATTCAAGGCAATGGCTTTGGCTAAATTTCCGACTCGTTTCAGTTCATGACATGAAAAAGACAGCAAGCTGTAGAGGAAGAGACTCAAAGAAGAAAGAAAGAGGATGTGGATGAGGATGTGATATTAGCAAACAAAAAAAAAAAAGGGTAACTGGCAACTGAAAATACTACGTGTAATAGTTGAACCAAACTCTCGTTTCTCGTTTGGTCAGAAACTGCAGCCAAACTGGAAAATGGAAGAAAAACTGTTATTTTTGTGTCAAATAGTTGGACAACTGTCCACGTACACGTCGAACTTTCGCTGACAGCTGCCACCGACGAGGCGTGCCACGCCCCCCGTGCCCTCCAAAAAGCCACGCCCACTCGCACGCCTTAATGCACTCGCTGCAAATTAATATTGCAGTCGTTTTTTTCCCCCTTTAGCCTTACGACGATAGTTGGCCCAAAGTTGAGATGAGAAACTGGTAAGAAAGTTTTTAGCGCGTCTGCGTTCTTCTTCTTCTTGGTCTTGTTCTTCTTATTTTTGTTGTTGCAGAAAAATTAGTTTCTTCACTTATTGAAATGTCAATGGGAATGTCAGGCTGGCAGACAGACGACAACGAGTTTTCCCTGGCCCCAAATTGTAATTTCCACGTCTGCACATCTATTTTTTTTTTCTTTTTTTTTGCGAGTTTTTCTTGTCGTTTTTAGTCCTGGCGTCAATTTGCTTGAAATGCTTCGTGCCAAATGATTTAGCGTCTCGCGCTTCTTTTTTTTTCATTCCATTTTCACAGACACACACACACACACACACACACACACACACACACACACACACCTACACACAGTTGTGTGAAAAGTTTCAGCTTTTGTTTTTCAAGCTTGCCTCGGGAAATGAAAGCAGCCTCAGCTGTTTGCCAGCGCGTTCGTCAATTTGGCCTAATGATATCAGCGGCAAAAAAATAAGAAAACCAGAGACAAAGACAGAGACAGAGGGAGATAGAGAGAGAGAGAGAGAGAGAGAGAGAGAGAGGAAGAGTGGCAGAAAAGGTGCGAAACTGAACTTTAAACAAATTAAAAAAGGAAAACCTGCTCACAATTGAGGCAACATCTACAGCTACAGTGCTGCACAAAATAATAGCAACGGTCAATTGTTTTTTGTAATAAAAAATATATTATTGGAAAATATATTTAATTAAAAAAATATTATTTAAAATATTTTTCTTAAATATTTTGACCTAAATGTCATAAACACACTCGTTTCTATTAATTTTTCCAGCACCGTTCATGAAGAAACAATGTAACAAATGCGAAATAAAATGGTTCACGCTTGTCGCAGCTTAATGAGCATGAGAGACAAGACAAAGTGACAAAGTTACAGCTGCTAACTGAACCACAAAAACAGAGAAAAAAAAACTAAAATTATAAAGTAAAAAGGTCACTCAGCTAAGTGGCTTAATCCCCAATCTATCCACCTTTTACGCCCTTCCACTCTCTCTGTCTGCTCATTTTCATTTTTATCGGTTTATCTAATGAAAGTCGCGAATTTTCTTTTGCCGACCACATAAATTAATGTCTTGGCTCATATTTAAAACGCTTTTCTGGTAATTAATCAATTTGATTGATTATTTCTTGCCCAAAACAAAGAAAAAAAAGCAGCTGACTGGCAAACATTTTGTCTTTTATTTTGCCCATGGGAGAGGGAGCGAGAATGATGATGCTTTATAAATATTTTAAATACTTTGCATTATTGTTTGCCTACTAAGCCAATGGAGATAAATGACTTATGAGTTTGTCACGCTCAATTAGCATAATGTAAACCGGCTGTTATCTGTACTGGACACAGCTGCTGTTAGTTAATAATAACATTTTGGCACTTAACAGTTGAAAAATTTGTACCTTTTTAATTGAAATACAATCAAATATTATTCTTAATGTAGAAAGAATACATTTCTCAACAGGCATAATTGCAATTAAAGATACTTCTTTCGCTAAAAAAGAATTGTAATTCAATGAAAAAAATGTTTCTATCACAAATAAAATTAAAAATTAACAATTTACGGAAGAAAAAAATGTTTTTCTTAATTAAATATTATTTTAAAATGTTTCTTTTAGTAAAAATATTATTTTTTTAATAAATAGTAAATAAATAAATATAAATATATTTTGTAAGTTTCCGGAAAAAGTTTCTTCCCTTGCAAATAATGATATTTCTATTTTTAAAAAATAAAGTTTATTTAAATAAAGATTAAATTAAGACAGAAATAATTTGTATTCCCAATATAAAGATTATTTAAAAAAAATTAATACTAAAACTATGATTAGTAAATAAATAAATATAAATATATTTTGAAAGTTTCCGCTGTTGAAAAAAAATTCTTCTTATTAAATAATGATATTTTTATTTTTAAAAAATAAAGTTAATTTAAATAAAGATTAAATTAAGATAGATATAATTTGTATTTCCAATATAGACACTAATTTGTACCCTAATAAACTGCATGTGAATTTCATTTACAATTCAATCTTCAATTGTGTTACTTATTTAACTGTCTGCAAGAGACAGAAACTGGAGGGAGAGAGAAGGAAAGAGAGAGGGAGAAGGAGAGCAGGAAGCTTCCATTACAGCAGCTTGTCAGAGTCTTAACAGCACGATGAAACACTTCCCCTTTTTGGCCACATCCTGCGGACACGGCAAAGCTTTTAAATCCCCAGCTTGAAGTGCCGCAATTGCCTTAACAGAGCAGCGGGTAGAAAAGAGCTTTCCTCGCAAAGCTTTTAACGCTATGTTAAGGCGACAGACAGATTTACATTATTTAAACAGCACTCGCAGCTTTGTTTGCTCTCACGCTCGCTCTCTCTCCAACTCATTCTCTCAGTTAAATGAGCTACAGTCGGAGCTGACTAAAACGAACTAAGCAAGTGAAAACATTACAGTAGAAAATTGTAATGAAATGCAAGAGAGAATTGAATTTATTACAGAAGCTGAAAATTAAGAATAAATAAAAAAGGAAAATATCAGAATGTAGATTATAATAAAATTACAGCGACTGAAGAAAGCTGAAATCTAAGCGTATTCCCTCTTGAAGTATAGAAGGTAAAAGAAATTTATAAATGTCATGTATTTCATATGTACAAAGTAAATGAAGAGCTAGATCTATAGAAATGAATTTAATAGGTATTAAATAGTAGAGGCTTGCACCAAGAATTTAAATTTTAAAAGTTTAAGTTATTTTCAGACAATATAAGAAGAAAGTAAAATGGTAGATATGCAAGACATTACAATATACACATAGTTAAGCTACGTGAAGAGCTAGATCCAAAGGATCTATAAATATGAATGAATTTTCTATTCAAAATCATGTTTTGACCAAGAATTTTCATCTCTCATAGGCAAAGAAATAAAAGATAAACTAAGAAACGCTTTAGCAACAATTACTATCCAAATTTATTTATTTATTACTTTGCGATGGATTTAAATTAAAATAAAATATATGAAAAATAATTATGCCTCTTTAAGAGACTAAAATTAATCAGTGTCTTTAAAGTTAAATGCCCTCAAAAAACACTTGAGCATTTATCCACATTATCAACAGATTTTCGCCCATTTTTATGTATTTTTTCCTTATTTTTTTCGCATTTTCCCAAAAGGCAGCCGTAGAAACGCCGGCCTCGTTGCTAATACACAACTTTGTTGGCTTATCAAAACACAACATCAATACACACACACTCACATACACACACACTCTCACACTCACATACACACACACACACATAGACTAACACACGTGCCTCAAAGCGAAAATCGTGATGTTAATCGCATTTGGCCAGTGACATTTTCCAGTTATTTTCATTCTTTTCATTTGCATTTGTCCCGCATTTTCCAACGGTACTTTTCTAACAATACTATTTGCAAATACTAACGGCATTTTGTTGTTGTATTAAACATAGTTTAATTGAAAATTGTGTTAGGATTTAAAGGCATTGTGGTTTTTATTGTTAAGGACACATGTACGCATATTACGCATACGCAGCGTGTGACAATCTGGCAGCAAATTTTGATTGTCGTTTTTATTATTATTGTCGCACACACACACACAGAGTAAACGAGAGAGTGAGAAAGAGAGAAAGGGAGAGGCAGAGCGAGACAGCGATATTTAAATGCAAAATAGCTGGAGTTGCTTTTATTTTGGGCAAAGTGCTTACACTGATAAAAAAGAATTTATTTACGTTTTTATTTGATTGTAAAAAATTAATAAAAAGTAACTTTAGTCACGCTGATAAAAAGGGATTTATTCTTGAGTCGATTCTTAAATTTACGAGCTTTTTATTAATTGTATTTTCAGTTTAATTTGATTATAAATAATTAAATTAAATAACTTTAGTCTAATAAGCGACTTTAAAAATTCATCAAAATCTTCTTTGTGTAAAACTTTACATTTTTTTTTATTTAAAACAAACAATTTTGCTGCTCGTCGCTTTTTTTGAAGAAAATAAATTGTTTTTAAATGAAAATCTTAATAATTAAATTTTAGTTTGTCGAAAATTTGTTATAAATAGTGTAAACATTATGTTTTTAAGTCCATACATTTTTTTTATTACTTAAATGTGTTTAAATATAATTTATTTATTAAAGCAAATATTTCTGAATTCGAAAACCGGTTTTATTTGATCAGTGTAGGCACTCTTGAGTCTTGCGAGAGATTAACAAAGCATTTAATCTTGGCTTGGCATAAAATGACACAGCAAAAACACACACACACACACTAACACACACACACACATATACATATATACTGGTTTAGATTTTAGCCAGCTTTGCTTTATTTATGATGCCAGTGTTGTTTATAGTATGGCTTTTTATTGACATTTACTTGCTTAACGTGCGCCTTTCCAATTGCTTGCTGCTTCTTCTTTTCAGCTGCTTCTTCTTCGAATTCTATGGTGTTGTTGTTGTTATTGTCGTGTTCTTGTTGTTGTAGTTGTAAATTTGTTATGTTTCTATTTATTTTTGTATTACTTTTGGTATTTTCAGCAAAACTGCAATATAGCGAATTTTTCCACGCGTTGCATACTTTTGAGCGCTACACACACACACAACAAACACACATACACTCGCACAGTCAAACGCTGTTACAAAAACAACACATACAGCGCGAATGGGATGAAAATTGCAGTTTACTGCCGCTGCTCGTGAATTTTAAAACAATTTTTTATACACACACAAAATTTTCGCGCAGCGTTTTTTGTTTTTTTTTCGAAATTCGTTTGTTTGATTGAAATTTGGCAGTTGGCAGTAATTGTTAATTTTAGTGTTTATTGTTAATTGCAGCACACACGTAAAGTACACAGTGCACACACACACAGATACGGACACGAATACGAGACACACGCAGTCGCACACACACACGCACGCACATGCACAGTATGTGAGTGAGTTGATTATTATAAAACGACAGAGCAAAAGTTAGAGCAACACTAGCAAAATATCAGCATCAGCAGCGGAGGCGAGAAAGCTTTCTAGGCAGGCTGGAAGGCAGCAGCTTGGAAGTCCACAAACGAAAGCTCTCTCTCACTAACGCGCTCTCTCTCTGTGAAAGAGAGCGAAAGCTGCGCAAGTTAAGAGCTGAGGAAGCTTAAAGCGCATGCGCCGCGAAAAAAAATGCTGGAAAAAAGGGCTTTTGAGTGTGGTGCATTACTTATTGTGTGTCAGTGTAACAATGGAAGAGTTTTATGCCAATTAACAGTACATATGCACTCGCTCTCGCTCTCTCGCTCTCTGTCGTGCTCGCTGCATCTTTCTACTCTCGCTGTGTGAACTGCATTGAAGTGTCATCGTTTTTGGCCTGCGCCTCATTAGTGTCAAGGCAAAGAGTTCAAAATTGGCATTAACGCCTGCCACAAGTACGCGCACATTATGTTGCATGCCTCAACAAATGCATAATGCATGCCACGCCCACAATTACACACATACACACAAAGACACACACACACAGTGCAATTATTAGCCGGCTTGACATGCCGGGTCGAGACCTGTGTCCAGAGTCCAAGGCAAAAGCAAGTCAAAAAATAAGTCAGCTCCAATTGAGCTGCTCGACTGTTAGATGCCCAGTCGGCGCAGTTGTTCAGCTTTTAAATGCAATCACCATAAACGTAAAAATAAATATATATAAATAGTTTAAAAAACATATAAAAAATATAAATAGTAAAAACATAAATAAAAAAATTTTAATTCCTTTAAAAAACATAGAAATTTAAAATCGATACCTACAAAAAAACATGACTTTTTCTGGATTCTGAACTCTGATTGCCCACATTGCAGATAAATTTTCTAATCGCTTGCCTATTTATTTAAAAAAAAGTGTAAGGATATATTGAAATCGTTGTTTTTTCTAAAATAAATTTAAAAAAAAAATGTATATAAATACAGTCGAACTTCCCTAACTCGAACTTCCCTAACTCGAATTCTCTCTAACTCGAACAAAATCGAGTGGCAATAGCGAGCAAATTTCATACAATTCTGCTTCCCTAACTCGAAGTCTCCTAACTCGAACTTTTTTCTCGGATAATGGTGATTCGAGTTCGGGAAGTTCGACTGTATATATAAAAATTATAACGAATTTACGAATAATAAATATATGTATTATTTAATAGAAAAAGTACAATTTCTTTCAATTTTTCGCCTTCGAATCATCGTAAATAACTAAGTTTAACTCTATTTACTTTTCAATTTAACAGTCAATTAAAATAAAATTTTGCAGTAAGCGTTCGTAATATAACAGAAAATTGATGTGCCAAATTTGTAAAACTGCAGCCTATAAGCTTGTCTAGTTTTTTCTCGATTTTATTTTATTTTTTTCGATTTTTAGCCATTTTTGAATAGCTGAAACTTTTTATATTCTAAGTTAAATGTTTGATATTGTTTTATGCGTTGTGAACTTTGACTGCCCAAAATCTTGTATTCACTCAAATTTAAATTTTTTGTATAAACAGACAAATATTCTCACAAACCTATAAGCCTGTGTTTCACTTGGCTGCTGGGCTCAAAAAATGCAGACAAAAGCGTTGAGCGCAATTTCAAAGTGTAGGCAGAAATGCGACGGCATTTGCACATCATCAACAAGCTCATTATTATCAGCATTATCATCATCATCATTACTATCATCATCATCATCATCATCACTATTATTATCATCATTGTCATCATCATTTACAGCAGTCAGAGGCAGCTTGACAAGGCTGCAAACTGAGGGAGTTGCAAAAGAGAAAGTTTTGCTTTGCCTCCATTTCTTTTTTGTGTGTTTGCTTAGGAGTGTGTGTGTAAGTGTGTGTGTGATGTGAGTGTGTGTGTGTGTGTGTGTGTGCAATGCCTGGCAGTTTGTTTTTAATCAAGGCAAAACTGGGTCAGTTTGGGCTGCAACTAAAAATATCATTTATGTTGCCCAGCCAAATGCGCCAAGTTGACTTTCCCTTACCTCTTTCCCCACTTTCCCCACTTTCTCCCACTCCCACAACACTTTTCTCTCCTCTGAATGCATTGTATACTCAAATATATATATATATATACTAGATACTCATATATATTTATTATACCAATCGTCATCGTCCTCTCACAGATTTACAATTGGATGCTGTGTTAATTGCTACAGCAATTCAACTCTGTTATTTAACAGCGCCTCTGTTAACAGCAACTGCAACTGCAACTGTTAACTGTTAGTTAGTACCTTTAACAGTTGACCCAGTTCTGTCTTTATAAATAGAGCACACAGCGGAAGAGAGAGAGAGAGAGAGAGAGAGAAAGAAGTTGAGCATGTGGAAAAAGGTTGAGAGACTTTTGATGGATTTTTCGGGCAATTGCAAATGTTTTACAAAAGGTTTAATGCGAATTTCATTTCTATTTATAAATCACTTAAGACTTAAGTCTTTTTGGCCAACTTGATGGATAACTTTTAAGCCAAAAAGAGAAAGAGAAAACATGTAAGAGGGGAAAATATCAACAGGCCAATGGAAAGGGTTTCGAAATGGAAAATGCGAGTAGGTGTAAGAAAACACTAAAAAATTGTAGTTACTTCTAATGCTTAAATTGTGATGGAAGATTCAGAATTTTATATTTTATACGTATGATAAAATAACTTCGTTATATTATTCCAATTTTTAAACAGTTTGTTTTTGCATATAAAACTTACAGTTACCCATTTTTAATTTTCTATAAATATTTTCTAGTTGTTTACATCTGGAAAACATTCTTTATAAAATTAATAGGAATTTTGCCATGTAATAACATATATTATTATAATTTTAGTTACATGACAAACATTCCTTTAATTTTTCCTAATTCATATTTCAGTTTTATTTTTTAGTCTCCTGAGTTTTCATTGAAAAAATTGAGTTTTATGTGTAAGCAAACTTTCTTTTTCATATAAATTGTTATAACACTTTATTCTTCTATCTCTCCTGTTATTCCCCTCATCTTAAAAATTAAAACTCACCTCGGATGATGTGAGATAGCACATGCGCGAATCGGTGCTCTCAATAGAGGCTTGTTGAACAATTCCATAGCGTGATTCACGATCACTCAAATACTCTGATCGCAAGCTGTCCTGACGTATAAACTCGGCACTAAGGAAGGGAAAAGAGAATCATCATTAGACAAAAATTTAGCAATAGAGAAAATCTTAAAAGATCGCTAATAAAATAAAAAAAAATTATTTTCTAAACAAATAATTTAGTTTCTCAAATTATAAATGATTTTAATAAATTATGAGTTGCCCTAATTAAAAAATTTAATAACAATTCTCAGCTCTGCCTATAATAAATCTTCCTAAAACCAGTTTCATTTAGTGCTTACATTTAAAATTTAAAGATAAAAGGTCTAAAATGTATCACCCTGTATGATTAATTATTTATTATTTTTATTTTGATAGGCAAGATTATCTTTATTAAGAAATTGAATAACAATTCTGAGCTCTTGCTATAATAAATCTTCCGACAGACATTTAATTTTGTGTTGTTTTATTTAAAATTTAAAGAAAAGGTCTAAATAAATGGCCGTGTATAATTATTTTAAGACTTACTTAGTTAAGAAATTTAAAAACAGTTACTTATATACTAAATCTTATTAAAACCAGTTTCATTTAAAGTGTTTTATTTACAAATTTAATAAAATATAATTTCAAATGTATCACCCTGTATAGTAATTATTTTATTTTTAAAGAGCTGCTTAATAAGGAATTTCAGATCTGGCTATAAAAATCTTTTGAAGTGTTTTTTAAAAAAGCTCTTAATGTAACACCCTGTATAGTAATGCATCTCTTACCGTTGCTCTAGAGAATCAGCCCTGGCGCTCTTGTAGCCAGAATCATTGAGGCTGCTGTCCTGACGCAGCGACGGCAACGAGTCCCAAGGCGACCGCTTGTGTCCCGAGCCGGGCATCTGTTGGGTCATCATTCCGTGTCCCGGAGCCCGAGCCAATTGTCGAGCTGCCCGAGCGCCAACCGTCCGAGTGACGGAACCACTGAGCGCGTGCCGATTCGCCAATGCAGCTGGCACAGCGTGAATTCGAGAAACTATAATTGAAAACGTAGATGTAATTTACATTTGAATTCAAAATAATTAAGATCAAAGTAACTCAGTGCACTTACCTGGCATTATGATCGGATAAATAGCCGCGATCGCGTTCACGATCACGCTCCCTTTCGCGTATCAATTCATTGCGATCGCTGTAATAACCATCCCGGTCACGATCGCGCTCCTTGTCCCGAATGGTGGACAAGGGGCGATGTGGGGGCAGCGGCAAAGTCGAAGATTTGGCATTGGCTGCATTCGAAAAAATAGAAAACGTTTTAAGATGAATTTTAATAATTATAATTAATTAATTATTAATAATAAAAATAATAATAGCAGGCAAAATACACAAAGTTATTCAATTTGTATACGATAGCTTTAGTTATTTGTATACGATAGTTATAGATAGTTGTTCAAGTGATGAAAGTGAATGGAACTACTTACGCCTACGTAGTGGATATGGACTGCGCTGTGTTGATCCTGGCAGACTTTCAGCGAATTCTGATTGATTGTAAATGCAATTGTTGCCATGTGAAAGTATTCAGTTTTGTGAGTTTGGTTAGATGATGAGATGTGAAGAAGATGTGGATAGCATTTAAGTTTTAATTATTAAAAATGCATTTATTGAGTTAAAAAAAGAGAGAGAGAGAGAGAGAAAGGAAAGACAGAGAGATTTATGATTGCAACAATGAAATGAAATAAAGTTGAATGATAAGAGTCAGCAATAAAAATGTAAAATAACAACAGCTTTCCACTATAAAGTTTGTTTTAAATTTTTTATGCATTTTTACACATTTTTTAATCCTTTAAAAATTTTGTTTTTTATGTTCAATTCCTTAAAAATTTAATCTTTTCTTATAAAAAAAAGTGTGTAGAAAAAATATTCTTTAAAATATTGATTTAGAATAATCAACTAATCTTTTATCAAAAATTTACAAGTATTTTAGTATTTAAAAAATTAAACTTGTGGCATATTTAGTTTATTGAAACTGTAATTTTTTAATATTGAATAAAGTGGGTAAGGACGTTTGGAATAAATATTTCTAAGCAAATCAATCATTTAGCAATTTTATATATATTTTTTATTGCATTTTTACACATTTTTTTAAATAAAAAAAATTACATTTGCTGCATATTTTGTTTATTGAAAATGTACATTTTTTATAATGAAAAAAGTGTTTAAAAAACATTATTTAAGAAATCGATTTAAGAATCAACTATACTTAAATCTATAACTAAACAGATCATCTATTCACATTTTTTTTTATTATTAGAAATGCTAAGTTATTGCCACTAAAATGATTTATATCTTTAATTTATTTTATTTAGTTTGTATCTTGTTTTTTCCCTTGCTCAGGGAAATTCCGTTGCCAACTAATCTGCACTTTTTTTTTGCTCGCATAGAAAGATACGTTAAAGCAAAGGGCATTTGGAATTAATCAGATTATCACACTACATTTCCATTTTCATTCCCATTCTATCAATCGAAATCGAAATCGCAACATGAACTGTTTTTGTTTGACTTGATTGAGACATTGAATGGGGGTTGGATGTGTGAGTGTGAGTGTGAATGTGAACAATACCGAAGCTAATTAAAAATTCGATTAGAGAAGGAAGCCAGAAATGAAAGGAAGGCAGAAAAGAAAAAGACTACAACAACAACCACAAAGAGAACAACGAGAACGAGAATGTGAACAACAAAAACAGAAACGAGAGCGGTTAACTAAATCAATGACTAGAAATAACGACAAATCGAATGAATAGAAAAGAAAAAACAAACTTAAAATACAAAAAAATAAAAGTATCAAAACTTACCCAGATTTTCCATGCTCTGGGAGAGCAGAGCCTCAAAAGTGTGCAGACTGTAGGACTCTGCATCCATGCCCTTGGCCAGAGTATTCCTCAGATGCATTTCGTACTCCATGAGCAGCCTGGAAGTGGGACTGCCCGGAGTGGGAGTCACATTCGGTGCCTGTTGGTGCTGATGATGTTGATGCTGCCGTGACGAACGTTGCTGTGGATGCGGCTGATGTTGTTGTTGCTGCTGTTGTTGCTGTTGTAGTTGTTGTTGTAGATGTTGCTGCTGCTGTTGTTGCTGTGATGGCTGCTGCTGTTGTTGTTGCTGCTGTTGTCCATAGGATTGATCCTGATCGGAGTTGCCATTGCTGCTGCTCGGAGTTGTCGCATAGCATTGATTATCGAACATCACGTTATCCGAGGGCGGCGATCCCTCAATGCAGCTCCGTTCCCGCTCCCGTTCCAGCTCCAAGTAGAGATTACGCGGCGGATAACCACGTCCAATTTCATGCGAGGATCTGTCGAATCGAAACAGAATATATTCATTTTACTTAATGCAGTAAAGATATCTTGAAAAATATCATTCAAAAATTCAAATTTTAAGCGAATTTTCATAAATATTTTTTTAATTATACCAAGTAATGACACTACATTTTGATTTTGGATTGATTGTTTTTATACGAAATACTAGTCCGATTTTAACTAAATTTTATGGAGATGTCCTAACCATCATTAAATACATAACTTGCGAGTTTGGTTGTGATATTTTAGGAAACAATAAAGTTATGCTTTTTTTGGGTTACGCATTTCGCATTTTTATACGAACTTCTCGTCTGATTTTACCCAAAATTTTATTGGAATGTTTTAACCATCATTAAATACATAGCTTGAGAGTTTGGTTGTGATATTTTGAGAATAAGCAAAGTTATGCCACTTTTGCGTTACGCATTTCGTTATTCTATACGAAACACTTGTCCGATTTTAACCAAATTAAATAGAGATGTTTTAAATATCATTAACTACACAATTTGTAAGTTTGGTTGAGATAAATTGAGAAACAACCAAGTTATGCTTTTTTTGCGTTACGCATTTCGCCATTCTATACGAAACACTTGTCCGATCTTAACCAAATTAAATAGAAATGTTTTAAATTTCATTAACTACACAATTTGTAAGTTTGGTTGAGATAAATTGAGAAACAACAAAGTTACGCTTCTTTTGCGTTACGCATTTCGCCATTCTATACGAAACACTTGTCCGATCTTAACCAAATTAAATAGAGATGTTTTAAATATCATAAACTACACAATTTGTAAGTTTGGTTGAGATAAATTGAGAAACAACAAAGTTATGCTTCTTTTGCGTTACGCATTTCGACATTCTATACGAAACACTTGTCCGATTTTAACCAAATTAAATAGAGATGTTTTAAATATCATTAACTACACAATTTGTAAGTTTGGTTCAGATATTTTGAGAAACAACAAAGTTATGCTACTTTTGCGTTACACATTTCGTCAAAAAAGGAAAATACCCCTTGGGAGAGCAAGTCGAGAGTGTTCGACTGGACTGTTAAACTCACCTCGAGCCGGAGAAGCGCGATGACTGACTGCCACCGCCGTTGTTGCGTTGTTGTCCCAATGTATTGTTGTTCATTAAATGATGGCCCCCTCCTCCACCGCCGCCACCTCCGCCCATGTTCATGCCCATGCCCATGCCCATGCCACCGTGCTGATGCATGTGCTGTGGGCCCAGTGTCTGAGCCGCATTCGCATTGTAATAGTTGTAACGCCGTCGGCCCATCTCCGGCGAGGTGACGGGGCTCTCGGTGCTGGGCATCGGCTTTAGCATGCGCTTCAGTGTGCTCTGCGAATCGACATTCATGTCCTCGGTGCTCTTGGTCTTGCGTCGTGTGTTATTGTTGATTACGTTGTGCTGGTGCTGGTTGTGGTGCATGTCGTGCGAGTGCATCGCATCGCGTGTCTGCAACAGAGAAACAGAGAGATCCCGATTAGATTAAATGGCCAGAAAGACCAGACAAACTTAAGCCCATTGAGACTTTGCCACAGCATAGTGGAAAAAATTATTAAGTTTTTCTAATATTAATACGAAATTTTCGGGCTTTATTCTAAACTATTTTAAATACTATCATTAAAATAAAATATATAAATTAATAATTTAAAAAATTAAATACACTTATCTAATACCTACTATTTAATGTACCGCAATACGTATACGATTAGATTTTTCAAATTTTAATACGAAATTTTCGGAACTTTTTCCCATTCAACCCTTGGATTAATTTAAAAAAAAAGGGGCGAATATCCCCAGACCTTTCAGTTATTTTCTTTCTGGTTACAAAAATTTAAAAAAGAGATAATATAATATGCAATCAATTTAACGTAAATAGTAAACTTTAAAAATTTTCTTTATAAATATATTTAAATTTAAGCAGTTTGACTTCTTTTAGTCGATATTTTAAATAAATAAAATAAATCAATTATTAAAAACAAATTAAATATTTTTTTCGAATACCGAACGATTTTATTTATTTTAAATTGAATACAATATCTTGTTTATTGCTTTTAATTGACGATAAATAAAATAATATAAATCAAAATTTAAAATTAAATTAAGTTGTCGAAACGTGAACTGTTTTATATTTTTAAAAAATATTTATCGATACATATTTTATTTTATCAAAATGTTTATTTTGTAGAAATTTAATTCAATTAATATAAAAAAGGCATTACATATCTTTGTTTTTTTTTTAATGTATGCATTAATAATTAATAATATACATTAATTTAATATCATTAATTTTTTATTAGCTAATCTAGCCGTTTTCAAATGAGACATAAGAGTTGCATAACTCGAACTCGAACTCGAATTCTTCACTTACCATATCATCATTGAAATCCTTGCTGCGTGTACCGGTCGACTTGGTGGAGGTGCCAACACTCTGATGCAATCCCCCGCCCACCTGGGTGCCCTCGCTCTTGGGCAGGTCCATGTCCATCTGACAGGCGCCGCCGTCGTCGGTTCCCACCTGGGAGCCCACATGATTCTGGCCGCACATGTCCGAGCCGCTGCCCACTCCGGTCACAATCACGCCGGGCGTGTTCGTGTTCACGCCCGCATTGGCCACCATTGCGCCATCTTGGCCCTTGAGCTGACGTTGTAGGGTATCTGTTGGGTCGAGATAGTTGAGAAATATATCAAATCATGTCTAGGAATACTGTTCAACTTCTTTGAACTAGGAATTATTGAAGAAATAGATGTGGGTAAAAAATGGAAAGTAAAAATTAAATCCGCACAAAATATGAAAATATTTTGGGTATTTTTTTTTGGTATTTTTTGTGAGATTTGTGCATTGAAGTTTTGTTTTAAAATTAAAATAAAATACATACATGTAATTTACCATTTTCTGTGTATTTCATATTATTTGACATTTTGGTATTTTTTTTTGGGTATTTTTTGTTATTTTTAGTATTTTTTGTTATTTTTTCAAAGAAAATATATTCACAACTGAATGCACAAAATTATTCAAATATACCAAAGATACAATGTTAGGTATTTTTGGTATTATTTTTGAATTTTTATTGAATTTCAAATATAATTTCAAAATTAGAGTTACTTTACGATTATTCAACAAAAATATAAACTTTATTTTTGTAATAAAATAAGTTTGTTTAATTTAAATACAAAATTTTAGCTTAAATTAACTTTCAATAAAATTTAAAAAAAAAAAAGTATATTCCTTTTCCAGTCTTCCACTTTTACAAGTTGTTTTTCTGAGATTCTTTCATTCATTCTGATATTATTATATTTATTTTATTTTTTTTATAGATTTTTTATTATTTCTGGTATTTTTTTTTGGGTTTTTGGTAACTTACCGCCTCCTTGGGCTGGGCCACCGCCGGCGACATTGTCATAGAGCGAGGTGCTGCTGACGGCACTAACAACCTTGCCGCCCATCTGCTGCTGGCCATGGCCATCGACATCGGTGATTCTGTGGGAGCCGACGTTACGCGGCAACGTTGATGAACCTGCAATGAGTATGGCGATGAGATTTGATGGGGGATGCGGTGGAGGACCTTCTATTTTTTTGTTTATTGCCTAATTTGCTAACTGTATATTTTACAGGGTATACAAGTGGTAAGTAATTACATTTGGTAGCGTAAATAATAAAATTCTTAGAATAGAAATATTTCAAGAAAAAAAAGCAACTAAGGTGTAACAAGAGATTTACCCGGTAAATAGACTTTCTTGATGGAGTTTAGTATTTAGTATTTTTTCGGTATTTTTTGGTATTTTTTTTTTGGTATTTTTAGTATTTTTTTGGTATTTTTTTTTTTAGTTTGTTGTTGATTGTCTCACCTCTAACACGTGGATCGGTTCTCAGGCGCGCATACTGCTCGGCGGACATGCAGGTGCACTGCGGCTCTTGGCGCACGCGCGACGGCGACGCGGGCGTGCTGAGGGGCTTTCGCTTGGCCTTGACCTTGCCCTGACCGCCGCCACCACCACCACCGCCACCCTTGGAGCCCGGCGGATCCAATTTGAGGGAGTAGCTCGACGAGGCCTTTCGTGAAAATTTGAAAGAAGGCGACTGTAAAACGTCGCACTATCATTAGGTTAGTTGATTGGGATAACAAGGTTCTGTGTGTGCGGTCTTCTCTCTCTCTCTCGCTCTCTCTCTCTCTTTCTCTGCTCGCTCTTTTTCGTTTCGTTTCTGTCGATCTGTTGGATCGTTAACTATAAACTGGCACAAGTTGCTTTTGGCCAACTTGGCGAAATACTTATTTTTTTTGTGGTATTTTTTGTTGAAAAGTGCATTAAATTTTTAGTAACTTTGCTTGAGTTTTGTGTAATAATACATATAGATATTGTATATATATTTAGAGTTGTAGATAGAGTTAATAGTTTGAGATTAGATAGTAGTTAGTGAAGTAGTTAGACAAACATACACATACAAGCATTGATTAGTTAGTAGCTACAATTAGAGTTTTGATTTGTAGTTAAGATAGAAGTTTTCAAGTGCATTCGTTTTTTTCAAAAGGGAGCTTAACTTTTCTTCTGCTTCTTCCCTCACTATAAGTATTTGGATCAACTGAACTTAGTCTAATTGTTAGTAACGATATTAACTTTAAGCTTAATTTTGATTAAATTGCTGCGATAACATTTAGTTACGATTATTGTGAGCACATGTGCGTTATCGTTATCGTGATCGCTATCGAAATGGGATTCGATTTTGTGGCGGTTTTAAAAACCTTTCAAAATGATGCTCCAAGAATATATATTTTCTTTAACTCTGTTTAAATCTGGCTATTATTTATTAGAGTATTTACTCTAGTTAACTTTTTAACTTTTAGGTTAACTGTTGTGTTCTCAGCCTTTCTCGGCGCTTCTCAAACTGCTACTTGTTGATTTGATTTATATTGCTATGATCCTTTCTAGACTTTTATTTTCTAGTTGAGCATTTGTTTTTGAAAATTGTATCGATATTTTTCAACCGCCCACTCGGTTCGGGATGAGGCTGGATGGATTTTCTGGGATTATCCTCGGGGAAGTTTAGGGCTCATCGGAAACGGTTTGCAGTGGATAGGTAACGGTATTGTAGTAGAGGATACGTGCGATTGTTTTAAAGCGTTTGGCGTTTTTCTTTTGCATTTTCATTGTACGTTCGGCAATTCAATCAAATTTTAATCAATTTGAATCAACATCAATTTGTGAATTTATCATTTAGCGTTCATTATATTCGAAATTTGCAATTTCAGTTTTATGTTTTTTGGTGGCACATGTGTCAAATGCAAACGAATCGAGTTGGAAAGTTAACATATATATTTATACATACATAAATATATAATCATAATAGTAATAGTAGAAAGTTGTTAAATAAAGTTTCATGTTAGAGTTAATAAAAGCATTTCGGGGGGACAGAGTTTTTCATAGATAGAAATATAGAATTGTAAGTGTACATTTAGAGATGATTTTTCATATATTTTTTGTAATATATTGTTGTTGTTTGTAGTTGTTGTTGTTTTGTAGTTGCGTGTGTAAAGTATTTTTTTTTTTTTTTTTCAAGGTCGGTTTTTCGTTATAATCGAATATTTATATATTTATAAGTATATCAAAATGAAATGCATCAAAAATGAAAGATTTCAAAACGAATTTGTTTGAATTTGTTTTTTATCGATTTAATTAATCGACATTAGTATTCGATAATTGATTGATTTGTTGTTGTTTTCGTGTTTCGAGAATGATTTCGAAAATGATTAGAAGAGAGAAAAAGAAATGAAAGAATATATAATATAAATACATTTAACAAATTTTAGTGGCTGTGCCGTGAGTTTTTTTTAAGTAGTTAGTCAGTGTGTGTATTTGTGTGTGTGTGAGTGTGTGTGTTAATATATATGTGTACACAATTAGACCTTTAAAAAATACACACTCACACACAAGTAAAAGTTAAGGTACATTTATATAAATGAATGCAGCTGCTCGCCTAGTATTTTTTTGGTATTTTTTCTGGTATTTGGAACTGTAAATGCTGGGTGCTTGTGATAGATATTATTTAGTATTTTTTGGGGTTGAAAACTTGTGACAAAAAGACACATAAAAGTGGAAAAACGAGATTTACGACATTTAAGGACACGTTTATGTCTGTATGTGTGAGTGTGTATATACATATATGTATGTGTATGTGTGTGTATGGAAGATCTTACACATGCCCATGACTAAAGGGAGCGCTACTTGAATTAGGTTTTCAATAGAGTTAACTTTCTCTGCGGTGACATTTAAAAAAAAAAGAGTTGACATTTAGTAGCAGCAGTTAGTATTAAGTAGTAGTTTTAGTAGTAGAAGTAATAGTAGTAGTAGCAGTTGAAGTATTTAGTACTGTGTGTTTTTTACTGTGACAAATAAATAGAATGAAGCGATACTAACGTATTTTTTTACAATGTAAGATACCTGCAACAAATGAGGCGCAAAGTAAGAAAAGAATTACGAAACAATTATTAGATACGAAATCCAGACAGATTTTATGTTGACTATGTTAGTGTGTGTGTGTGTGTTAATATGTGTGTGTGTGCTGAGTTTATTAAAGTTTAGAAATTGAACAGAGATTGTTGAAATCAAAATATGCAGTAAAATAAAATTTTTTTTTAATTTTCCAGCTGAATTTTTCAAAAATATAATTTATTTTATTATAAAAACTTAAAAGAATATTATTTCATTTGCAATTTTTATTTTATAAATTTAGATTTTAAATATATTTCTCAAAGTTTAAATTATTTTTATATATCTTTTAATTAAAATATGCAGTAAAACAATATTATTTTTTAATTTTCCAGCTGAATTTTTCAAAAATTTAATTTAATTTATTATAAAAACTTAAAAGTATATTATTTAATTTGCAATTTTTTATATAAATTTAGATTTTAAATATATTTTTTCATAGTTTGAATTATTTTAATATTTCTTTTAATTAAAATATGCAGTAAAATAATATTATTTTTTAATTTTCCAGATAAATTTTTCAAAAATTTAATTTATTTTATTATAAAAACTTAAAAGAATATTATTTAATTTGCAAACTTTTATATAAATTTAGATTTTAAATATATTTCTCTCAGTTTGAATTATTTTTATATTTCTTTTAATTAAAATATGCAGTAAAATAATATACATTTTTTTAATTTTCCCGCTGCATTTTTCAAAAATTTAATTTATTTTATTATAAAAACTTAAAATTATATTATTATATTTGCAAACTTTTATATAAATTTAGATTTTAAATATATTTCTCTCAGTTTGAATTATTTTTATATTTTTTTATTTTTATATAATTATTTTTAAATATTTTCTGCACAGGTTTTCCTTTTTTTCTAAAATTTCTGTTCTATTTTTCAACAGTGTTTTAAATGTTAAAGCAGTTCTAAAGCATTGAAATAAAAAAGCACTACGTATAGTTCTAAATTTTACATTTTTTTTGCCAATTTGTAAATATTAGAAAATTAAACAAAAGCTTTGTAAATAAAACTCAAACTCAAGAATAATTTCAAAGATAAAAAAATGCCAATTTCTTTTTTTTTTCTCAATCTAATTAACGAGAATATATATGTTTTATATATATATAAATATATGTATACTTATATGCTGATAAGTATGTTTACAGTTGCAGCTGTTATTCTTTTTTTTGTTGAGAGCGTATTTGTCTGTCTGTGTGTGTATGTGTGTGATTGACAGTGACTGTGACTGTGACTGTGACTGTGACTTATGGATTGTCATGAGTTAAAGCTTAAATGAAAGCACAAGAAATTTTGAAAAATCAATTCAGTTCCAGAATGATAATTGCATATAGCTGGCTTCATCATCATCATTAACATAATCATCTTCATCATCATTAAACATTCATCACGGTCGGTCATCAAATCACAGCATCATTGTTTCTAGTATGTGTGTGTGTGTGTGTGTGTGTGTGTGTGTGTAGTGTCAAGTGGTTAAGGTAACTTCATTTTCATTTTCTTTTGATTGGTTAAGTGGTTAAGGTATCAGTTGAGGTGGTTTTCATGTCAATCGTTGTCATTGGCGTTTACACAAAACTCCACAGAACTGTAAGAGAATACTTACACAGCATTCCCGAAACTGTTTGGCATCGATGGGCGATGTGAAGTTCAATCCCCAAGTATCGTTAGTCATGGGATCCTTCCAGTAAACAAAGCATTCCGATGCCTGCCCAATGCGAGTGCCTAAAAAATTATATGTTTAAATTAGACATGGCAAATTTAAATGTTTCGCAAATTTTTAACAATTTTCTAACAATTTTTCCACTTTTAATTTTTATTTATTAAAATGTTTTCAGCTTAAATTAAATTTATATAAATTTAATATCGTATTGAGTTATTTAATTTAATTTTAATTTTTTATAATATTTTTAACTAAATAAAAATTAAGTAAACTAAAAAATATATTATTAAACTATTTTCACATTTGCTTTGAAATTTACGAACATGTTTTAATTTTTAATAATATTTTTGGCTGGATAAAAAAAAAACTTCAAAATATATTATTTAACTATTTTTACATTTGTTTTGAAATTTAAGAACATTTCCAATCATAATTATAGCAGATAAAATTACATTAGTTTGAAATCTTAAATGCAGTTTAAAGTTTAAAGTTTTCACATTTTAATAAGCAATTTTACGTTAATCTTAAAACAAAGAAAAATTTTAATTCACCTTAAAATTAATTCAAAAAATACAACAGAAAATTTTAAAAAAGATTTTATGCTGCATAAAATATAAACAAATTTTGTATAATATAGTTGAAAGCTAAAAGAAACTAATATTTGCTGATTTTTAATTTTGAAAATCTGTTAAATCCCTTTTCAATAATTTAGTTGAAATTGAAATAAATTGATGGGGTCAATAATAATAGTAAAAATAAATATTCTAATGCATAAAACATTTTTTATAACTAAGTTGAAAAAGATAAAAATTGAATTTGATTTAGTATTTTTAATTGTTATTTTATAAATTGCAAATAAGAGTAATGGTGTAACTTTTAAATATAATTTTAAAAGCATGTTTTAGTTTCAATTTTCATTATAAAAATTTTAAAAACAAGTAAAAAATAATTTTATGGTTTGCGATCTCTGATATTTTGTTATTAGTTTTGTATTTTATTTTTGATTTTCTTATAGTTTAAAAGATTTTTTGCACAAGCTAAGAACTTAAATAAAAACAAAATACTCAATAAAAAACTTATTTGTTTAAATTTATTTCATTTTTTAATTGCATAAAAAAGGCACAAATACATTTCAAAACAATTTAAATTTAAATTAATTTAAATTAAAAATGAAATAAATAAATAATTTAGTGAAAAAAAGAAAATAAATTGGTGCTGTTAATAATAGACTTGGAAAATATGTTTTTAAAATTCATTTCGTTGTGATGTCTCTTTAGTCAATTGTCAGCAAAATTGTTAGAAATTTGTTAAGAGAAAAAAGAGCTGTAAACTTTACCTGGCTGGACAAGTCGCACGTCGAGTATCTTATCCACCTGGCTGTTGTAGGCGGTGATGTGGAAAATGCACTCGGGCGAGTCCTGAATGCAGGTGATGTTGACGGGCACCAAATCCTCAGACACCTGTTGCCATTTGACGGTGCCGGCGCCGCTCGCCGATACGTGAAAGACCTCGGCCCACAACCTGAACGAACTAGTTTTAGTTAATCATTAAGTTAGTCACATTTATAGTTGTTATTGTTATGGTTTTTGTTGCGTTGTTTCATTGTTCATTGATCATCCAATTTGAATTTTGTGCCAAGTTGGATTTTTTGGGGTACAATTGAAAGTAAAATCAAACAAAGGAAGCGCAGTTGTTGTTGGTTTTTTATAGTTGTTCGATTGGGAAGAAAAAGTTGTTGCAGTTGTTGTTGTTGTGTTGTGTGGTTTATGTTTTCAATTGGAGGTTTGATTTGTGGTGTTGTTTTTATTGTTTTTTTTGTTGAAAGAAAGAAAAACCAGAAGAAGAACACAATTAGTTTAATTATACAAAAAGTTTATCGACAGAGACAAAAATTCAATTGTTTTCTTTTTTGTTTTTTGAATTGTGCCATATTTACAGACAGTTAACAGTTAACAAAAGATTCGAATAAAAAAGTACAGAGAAACTGATTTAACCCAGAAAAAATGCTCGAAAATGTTAATACATATTTACACTTTGATTGAACTATTTTTAACTTTGATTTAAAAATTAATACATATGAAACTTTTGATTTTAAGTTTAATAAATCAATTATAAATAATAATAAATACAATTTTTGACTTAATTGTTCGATCTAATATTAAATTGTTATCAAATGCTGTTACCACCTCCGTAAATCACGAATTAATGAATTAAGTAATTAACTACTATTATTAGTTATCATTCTGCTTAATCGCAACAACATCGGACAAATAGAAAGATGGTAATGGCTGATTTAGGTTTATAAGCAACGTGAGTGCCTGAAAGTAGGCAATAATTTTTTTTTTTTATATTTACAGTCGGAACATGTAAAGTACAAGTAAATATGTTTGCAAATTGCATTTTAGCAAATTCTTCTGATATTCGAAAATGTTTTAAGTTAAATCAAAGTGCATTTTTATAATATTTTAAGACATTTTCCACATATAGTGTATGTATTATGATTACATTTATTTGTAGTAAGCAATTTTCTCTGGGTGTAATTGCAACCTTATGCTCGTTGATCGTTGATCGTTGATCGTTGATCGTTGCTCACCTCAACAAATGTCCATCGCGACGACGGGAACTCTGCCAGGGCGAATCCTCATAGCGATAGGCCTTGCGCATCAGAGGAGCACAGGAACAGCTCAGTTTGTTGCCCATGGCGCAGTTAGCACAGCCCGCCGCAGTTCCTAATGCAATTTCAAAAATATGTTAGTGATCTTAAAGTGAAGTGGTCTCAGTATGTTAGATAGATGTTACCTTTACCAGAGGCACCCCGATGTCACCACATGCCGCTCACGTCCGCCTGCGAAAGCGCCTGGCCGCGATTCAGCGACTGCGAGCGTTGATTGTGCCGATGACCGTGGTAGCGACTGCCTCGCTGCTGAAATTGGGAGAAAAAGAGAGAGATAGAAAAGAGAGAGAGGAAAATAGTTAGAAATGTTACTAGTAAAATATATTCATTAAATCTTAGCTACAAGGCTTAAAACAAACTTAAAAGACATGTTCTTAAAGCGATTGTAAAAGTTCACCCATAGCTTAAACATTTTTTTGCCCAAGTTTAGGACTTAAATAAAAAAGTATAACTTCAAAAATCAAAAGATATTGTTTGTATAAATAGCAGACATAAATATTGTTAAGTATTATAAATTCTTGCATCTTTACTAAATTTATTTCTTCACCCAATGTATTTGTTTATGCCTTATTCGATCATATTGCATTATTCTATGTTAATGTGCATAATGTTTATTTTAGAATAACATAGCCCGTAACAGAAGGATAACAGAGCTAAATAAAATTAGATCGCATCATTATTTGGGAATGAAACACAACAAAAATCCCAAATCATTTTATTGTGCTAGTAAAAATCCAAACTAAATTTTGAGTGCTAGGGAGAATTCGAAATAAATATTAAGAGAATCAGAAACCCACAAAAGTATTAGTTAGATTTTACTAAAAATTTGATTTTGGAAACTATTTCGAATTGAGCGAATAAAATCAACTAAATTTCACATATCCAAAAAATCCTGCAATAATTAGTTCAATTATTTTTTTCTTGATCAAGTATTTCGAAAGAAACTTTTTACGCCGTTTGGGGTGGATTTAGTTCTAAAATTCCGAACAATTTTTCTTCTGTAAATAGTTTAGTTCTAGATGAACCTCAGATTTAAAATCAACAGCTTAAATATTAGAAAACTATTTAAAATCTATGGAAACTTAAAAAATTACTTCTATAAGTATAAGTTGAAAAAAGAAAAAAAATTAATACAGAAAAAATTAGTAATTCCAAGTTCACTGACTGATTTTCTAACTTAAAAATTTATTTGTTGTAATTATTTCATAGAAAAAAAAATCAACTTTCAACGTAAAATGCAAACATAAGTTGTCTAACAATCAGAATATATTTAAATTTTAAAGCATTTTTGCTTCTCAACGCATTATTTAGTGAACATCTCTTAGTTTTGAGGGTAAAAACTTTATTTCAGTTATTATTTTTAGCAGTGTAAGCTTAATTTTCAGGCAATTATTCCAACTTAAAAATTCCAACAAAAAACATAACAAAAGAAATCACAACAGTGCCTACAAAGCATATGTGACTTTAAGCTAAAAATATTCGAATGCAACGCATAAATCAAAATGCATATTTGAACTTGAAACAACAACAACTTCAGCTAAATAGTATTGGGCAACATTTGATTTGAGCCACACACAGACTGACTGAGACTGAGACTGCGATTGAAACGTTTGAATCAACCCACGCATCTCTGGGTTATTAACGCCGTTGGAGCGAGGTGCGAACGAGAGAAAGAGACGAAACGAGACGAGACGAAATGAGACGAAATGAGACGAGAGAGTTCAACGATATTTGTGTTGGCCAAAATGCAGTTGAAAGCTGCTTCTTGCTTCTTGCTTCTGACCGCGCCACATGCCGCATGCCACAAATGCTTAACGTGTAGGTGTCAACACAGCAACAACAACAACAAGAGCGACAACAACAGCGACTACAACAACAACAACACCTTGAAGATTTCCAGCGGAAAAAAGTGCTTTGAAGTTTTTGCTTTGATTTGTGTTTTTCTGATTTCTGATTTCTGATTTGATCCAATCTCGGGGTGAGTTTTATATCTTTTGACACTGCACATAATCACATAATCAGTGTTGCCCGTGCTGCTTATTTAAAGCTAGATCTCGCTTGTTTTAACATAGCTTTAGAATTTTTTTCTCAAAAAAAATAAGTTACGTTTTTAAAAATAATGCAAAACACTTTTTTAATTAATTTCAAAATATATAACCACAAAATTTCTTTGTTTTTTGATTGCATTATTTATTGATCTAGATTATTTACATATATATTATTTCCGATTTAATCACATAATTATTGTTGCCAGTATTGTTAATTTAAAGAAAAATCTAGCTTGTCTTTATATTTTTATATACTAAGGTGCCACAGAATCAATTTCGCTTGAATTTCACTTAAATTTCATACAAATTTAAGTGAAATTAAAGCGAAAGCGATTTCTGTGGCACCCTCGATAATCTATTTTAATTAATTAAAAAACTATATTATCTCAAAAGCTAAGCTTTCACCACTTTTAACTAGAGGACGTGGGGAGTATTATATCTATTGACAAAACACATAATCAGTGTTTCCAAGTTAAGCTAATTTCAAACTAAATCTAGCTTGTTTTAAAACATTTCTAGCGTTTTTATAACTTAAAAATTGTAGCATTTTAAATAAAATCTAAAAAAAAAACGATTAAAATAGATTTAATTATATATAAACACACAATTCCTTTACTTTTAATGGCATATAATAATATTGTAAGCTATATTTAGCTTCTTTTAGAATATTCAAATACTTTTTTAATTAAATTTTTTTTTTTTTTTTTGGTTTTCCGATTTTTTGACTACATTTAAGCTCATACTATTTATTAGCTATATTTTTTTTTTAAATAAAAAGATACTTTTTAAATGAATTGACTGCATTTAAGATTATACTTCCTTTACCCTAGATCTAGCTTTTTTTTAAATTATAAATACTTTTTAAATGAAATTATTTATTTTTTGTTTGGGTTTATTTAAGTTAAACTCTCTTTTGATCATTTTTATTTTAATATATTCGTCTCTTCATTTCATATGGTTTTTTTTTTTCAAATCTAGCTTATTTTGGTGGTCATAATTGTGGCAACACTGGGACACACACACACTCACAATCAACGCCACATGTTGCACATTTGCCGACTGGCTGCCACTTTTTTATTTATATCAATTTAAATTTAAATTCCTTGAGCACACCTTAATAAATGAAAACAATTTCATTCATATAATTTTAATTTTAAATACTCTTAGCACGTCTTAATAAATGAAAATAATTATATATCTAAAAATGTGTTTTTTATATATATTTTGACTGTTTGTTTGTTTGTTTTTCTACTCGTCGATTTTTATCTATTTTTGTTTACAGCATTTACCAAACAGACACCTGTTAATTGTTTAATAAATGTTTATATAAATATAAATATTTCTTTTTACAGAAATCAAGACAAAACTCGCAATTGAACGCCACAAACTCAAGCAAACAACTAAAAACTCAAAACAGAGGAAAAAATCGGTGGAAAATCCAAGCGCATTTTCATTCATTCAAATGCGAAGTGTTCTCTCTCTCTCTCTTCACGACTCTCCCTCTCTCTCTCTCGCTGTCGTTGTCTCTCTGATAATCTCAAGAGTTGCTCGATCGCCCACACAGCGATCTTTATGCTCAAGAGCTTCAGAGAGGGAGAGAGAGATTGAGAGATAAATATATTTATTTAAATTTTGTTGGCCCACATGTTTTTTTTTTTCTTTTGTTTTTTTGTGGCCCGTTCATCAAGTGGCTGCCACACGTGTTTTCTTCTTCATCTGCTATTTGCAGCGTCAAATTTTATTTTTAAAATCAATCAACAAACACTCAATCTAGCTCTCTTTCTTTCTCTCTCTCTTTCTCTGTTTCTCTCTCTTGTCGTCTGCTCATCAAAATGTAATCGAGGAATCAAAGTAGCGACAGTTTCGGCAATTTTGGGTCACAGTCTGGGCACATATTGACAGATTGACACAGCCAATTGACAACTTGACAAAGTGACAGCTACCTGAAGATGACATTAAGGGGTGTGCATAATAAAACTATCGAACAATTAAAGGTCTGATCATCTCTTGAAAATTGTTAAAGCAACTATTTATTATAGTTTTGAATTAGGATGTTTACATATTTATTATTTACCATTATATTCAAAACTTATAAAATTTACAAGAACTGTAAAACTTCATCAATAATCCTAGTCACTTTTCTGTAAATAACTTAATTTTGTAGAAAACACAATTTATTGGGTTTTTAAATTAAAGTCAGTAAAGTAAAATTTGTTAAATTTTTTAAAAAACATACCAAGAAAAATAAAAAAATATGATTTATTATTATAATTTATTAAATAACTGCATTGTTTTTACTTGATTATTTTTTAGTTCTTTTATATTCAGTAAAGTAAAAGTTGCTTTTTTTTATTAAATACAATCAACAAAATTAATATAATTTATTATTATATTTTCTAAGCTTGCAGCATTGTTTTTATTTGTTATTTGTTTTATTATATTAAATTAAGAGCAACTCCTTTATAGATTAGAATTTTGATTCTTAGATAACTATTATTTTCCATTCCAATTTGCAACTAAAAGTACAAAATTTATAAAATCAACTGTAGACTTTCCTCAATAATGATTATTTAGAGATTAGAAATTATCTAGTTATTAAATTAACTTGTACACACAAGATAGTTTATAATTAATTTGTATATTTATATAAAAAATATTTTAAAAATACAAATATCATTTATTATTTAAAATTCTTAATTAAAATGACAGCATTGCTTTTATTTGGTTATTTATTTGGTTTAGTCATTATATTATTATATAAACCTTCTTTATAGACTTCCTTATCAAAAAGCTAGAAAAGTTTGTTCAACGACTTTGTTGAAAAAAGCCGCTAGTTTAGGGGGAAATCGCTAAAACCCGCTAAAATTGACACCAGCACAGTATCTAATCCACGATAAAAGTTTGGCATTGTTTTAATTTGGCTATTTTTATTTGAGATTTGAGTTATAATACTAAGTTAAAAATATCTCCTTTATAGCTCAGTAATTGTATTTTAAAAATAATTATTACTTTCCATAATATTGTAATTAAAACTAAATAAATAATAAAACTACTGTAGACCATCCCCAAAATGAGTTACTTATGGAACTTTATTATTCAAGATATTCAGTAAAAATTTGTATATTTTTATAACAAATACTATAAAAATAAAACAAAACATCATTTATTATTTTAATTTATTTATCTAATTACTGCATTGTTGATATTTGAATATGATTTTAGATTTGAGCTATTATATTGGTGAGTATATCGATACTTAAATAATTATTATTTAACATTATAATTAAAGCTAAGAAATTTGTAAAATAATGTGGTATTTATGGAGTTTTATTCTTAATAATTCAGAAATTATTTAGTTATTAAATTACCTATTTTATAAATACCATAAAAATAAAAAAAAAATAGCATTAAATTCAGGAGCTCGATTATAGCATTTACCCACTTGTTATTTAATAGTATTTATTGTTTTTATGCTATGATATTTAATAAAAATACACACCTCCACGTGTCCCCAGCCATCGGCGTTCATTTTGACGGCTGCCTCGACACTTTCCTTGGCACCCATTGCGTCTTATTTCTGTCTCTTTTTACTGTCTTATTTGTTTATTTATTATATTTGTTGTTGTTGTTGATTTAAGTAACAATTGGAGCTGCAATTTGTTTGTTTATTTGGTGAATATATTGCTTAGAGTTAACGCTGCAAATTGTGCACTGGAGACTCAATGCGATTGAGTGGAGAAGCAGGAAGAGCGGGACGAAGAGCAGGACGAAGAGCAGGACGAAGAGCGGGACGAAGAGCGGGACGAAGAGCGGGACAAAGTGAGCAGCAAGCAGCAGCAGCAGCTGTCAGTTGTTATTTATTTTGGTAACTGTTTTTTCCTATTTCTTTTTCTTTCCTTTTCTCTGTGCTTTTGGTGGAGTCAAAAAGCAAGTTGAGAATTGGAGAATATTGAGCGAATTGACGTTGACGTTGACGTCGCTGCCACTCACTCACTCTCTCGCTCTCTGTCGCTCTCTCGCTCTCTCTCCGTCGCTCTCTTTCGTTGATGCTGTGTCGTTGAAAGCGGCTTTCAATCGAGCTTCGTCAAGTTGCAAGTTGAAAGTTTAAGTTGAAAGCAGTTAAATAATAGAACAGCCGCGTTCTTTATATACTTTAAAAAGCCTTATGTATATGTATATATGTATATGATTGTTCTGTGTATTATTAATGCATTTCTTTTCTTTCTTCACTATGTTTTTTGGTGTCTTTTTTTTGCTTTGTTGCACGCTGCGTATGATTAATTTATGCTTTTTGCTCTCTATAGAAAGTTTTTGTGCTTTTTATTTTGTTCTTTAATATTTGATTTTGATTTCTAATATTTAATTTATTATATTTTTAATATTTTTTATTTTATTTAATTTTTTGTAGTTTAATTAACTCTGATTTGGCAACGCCTTTTGCCTGCTTTTTTTTTGTTGGCCAAAAAAACACACACACACACACACACACACGGGCAAAAAACACACACAGCGATTTTTCTCGGTTTTCCTTTTGACTGTTTTTTTCTTCAATTCCTTGTGCTTATGTTTTTTTGAAAACTTGTTGTGTGTGTTTTTGTGTTTGTTTATATTTAAATATTTTTTATAATTATTTTGCTGCTTTTTTTTAGGGAATTTGAATTTTTAAATATTTTTGTAGGTATTTATTTTATTCACTGTTCGCTGTTCGCTGTTCGCAGCAGCAGAGCGGCTGAGCGCAGCAGCAGATGACGAGCAGACTTTGTGTGCGAGTGTGTGTGTGTGTGTGTCAGTCTGCTGTCCTGCCAAAATACCTACAAAACTTGACGAAACACGAAATGTTTTCACTTGACGAACGCACACGCACACACACAGAGAGAGAGAGAGAGAGAGAGAGAGTGAGCGAGGATGCTGACAGAGGCAGCAAGCAGCGCAGCAAGCAGCGCAGCTGAGCTTCAAACACGCACGCACACAAAGAGCAGAGCAGAGAGAAAGAGCAGCTCTGAGAGCAGCAGCAGCAGATGCTGGCAGCAGCGCAGCAAGCAGCGCAGCGGGCAGCGCAGATGAGCTTCGAATTACAGCGACAGCCAAAAATTGCCTGCTCTCTTCTTCTTCTCCTTCTTCTTCTTCATCATCATCATCTTCTGCTCCTTATTTCAACATATATTTTAATTTCGATTTCTTTCTTTGCCTCTTTGCTTTGCTTGCTGCTTCGTCGTCGTTATCCTTTAGTTTGTCTGTATGTGTGTGTGAGCTTAGAGGTATGTGCAGTCGCTGCGCTGCTGTGCCCCCTCCCCCCCTGTGTGTGTGTGTGTGTCGCCGCCCTGTGCCTGTGTGTGTGCGTGTGTGCGTGTCTAAAAAGTTGCATAAATCACCACACCTTAATTTACTTAAAATTCACAATTAATTCATTATTTTTTCATTAAACATTTCAATTTGATGTGCACAATTTTGCAGACACTGTTTTAGTTGCCACTGTATTTTTTTTTTGGTTGGTTATTGCAAAAATCGCATGCAATTTGCGTAGGTGATTTTTCCGTGGCTGCCTAAAAGCATGCTACACTTTTTTGCTGGTGATTTTTCTGTTGCTGCCTAAAAGCATGCTACACTTTTTTCTCGCTCGCTTTGTTGTTGATTTTTCTTGCTTACTTTATTGTATCTTTTCTTTTTAAAGTTATTTTTGTGTATGCGTGTGTGTTTGTCTGCATATGTATGTGTGTGTCTCTGTGTATGTGTGTTAGTGTTTTCCGTTTTTTTTGTACAAGTGTTTAAAAGCGTTTTGTCAGTTGCTTTTGGGCAAGCAGCGAACGTAGCTTTAAGCAGCGCGAGCCACACAACCGTCGACTTTGAAAATCGCTTTGACTTTGCGAGCGAATGAACGAAAGGCAGCAGCAGCAGTAGCCGCAGCAGCAGCAGCAGCAGCAGAGAGAGTGCCAGCAGCGGCAGCGGCAGAGTGAGAGAGCAGCAGCAGCAGCCGCGTCAGCTGAGCGGACATCTCTGCCGCTGCGCTAGCATCGCTGCAACTGTTGGAATGTGTGCCAATATTTTTTCTTTTGGGGTGGCTGCTGTCGCCGTCAACGTCGCTGCTGCTGCTGCTGCTCGCGCTCCTGCGCTGCCGTTGTTTTTGTGTTGATGCTGACGCCGCTGCTGCTGTTCTGCTTATTGTTGTTGTTGTTGCTGCTGCTGCTATTTCTCTTTCTCTTTTTTGCCTGCTTCGTGTTCGTACGCATTTTGTTACATTTATTTTACATGTCGCGTGCTGCTGTTGTTGTTGTTGTAATTGTTGTTGTTGCTCTTAGGACGTCAAATGAAAGTTTCACTTTAATGTCTCCCCGATGCATGTGTGTGCGTGTGTGTGTGTGTGTGTGTGTGAGCATGCAAGTTGATGTGTGTGTTAATGTAATATTAATGTTATAATTTGCTAGGCGTACGCGACCCTGCCCCCACCCCCTCCTCCTTCCCCTCACCCCTCACCCCTTCCCCGATCCATTCAACCCGCTCTCAGGTAGACTTGCCTACAGTTAGTCATGTAATTGTTTTGACAGGCAAACATATTGCACATACAGTGAGTGCGGTAATTGTATTGACACAATAAAAAAAAAAGAATTTTCTAATTTTATTCACTATTTTCTTTTTTCCTTTTTCTCATTTTATGAATACACATATTATCTATAAAAATAATAAAAATAAAAATCGCATGCAATTTGCGTAGGTGTGATTTCTGTCGCTGCCTAAAAGCATGCAACACATTTTTTCTCGCTCGTTTTCGTTTCTTAAAAATAAAAATAAAAACTATTATGAGAATTTTAGTGTACAACTAATTTCTTGCTCAACTGTATTTTAATTGACTTTATTAATTTCATATTTTTTATAATTATAATTTCTATTATTATTCTATGTATTATTATTTTTAATGCGTGTTTTTGTTCATTGTCAAAACAATTATTTGACACACTGTATGTACGTGGCAAGCTTTTGCATTAACAGTGGCTCATAAATAATGCAGACGGGCTCTCGTCACTTGTGTGTGTGTGTTGCTTAATGGCGCGCACTGTGGTCAAAAAATTAGAAATTGTCCCAAAAAAACAACAACAACAACTTTTATATGCAGCTCAAAGAACAACAACAAAATAATAACAACAACAACAGATGATTGCCATTGGATTTAACGGAGTTGCTCAACACTGTCACACTCACTCACACACATGCACACACTCACACACATACGAAGACTGAGGCACGTTTAAAACATACACAAAGTAAAAGTGAAAAGCAACATCAAAATTAATAAGTAGAAAGGATGCTGAAAGCTCCACGCTCTGCCAGCAGCAGCAGCGCAGTTGACAGCGACGCCGGCAGCGCAACAGTACACATGCGAGAGAGAGAAAGTCAGAGAGCGGTAGTGGGAGAGCGGCTGCTGCTGCGTCGGCGTGCATTCAATATTTAACGAAAGCTTTTCGTCAAGTTGTTGTTGTTGCTGTTGTTGTTGACTTTGTGCTGCTGCGGATGCTGCATCAATAATAATACGAACAATTTTTGTCACGCTGCATTCATTTACCAACACATAAATACATACAGTGTGTCAAGTAATTCTGTGGACAAAAAAATAACAATTCGTTTTAAATTGTTTAAATCATTTTAAATAAATTTAAATTTAAATTTATTTTTTAAATTTAAATTTAATTTTTATGTCCAAGTAATTGCATTAATTACTTGACTCACTGTATGTATTTTTGAATATACCGGTCCAAAGGACTATAAGAGAGAGAGAGAGAGAGAGAGAGTGAGATAAAGAGAGCGTTGGCTGCAGCAATGCGTGTGAGTGGGAAATGGGCGAGGGGGGTGGGGTGGGGGGCAGACACCGCATTCACAGTGCAAGCGGCAACAAACTAACGGAATAGCCTCACTGACGTCAGACATTCACACACACACGCACACACACACACACACTTACATACGCCCCACGCACAACGTCAACTTCGACGCCGCGTCGCTGCTGTCGTTATCTCCTTAAGCAACGTCATTAGAAACTGCAGCGTGCGTCGGCAGCGACAGCGGGCAGCAAAAAGGCGCGCCTGCAGCCAAAAAAGGACAACAACAACAGCAACGACAACAAAAACATTGCAAATGAGCTTTGACATTTTACATTGTTGCTGTTGTTGCTGTTGCTGTTGTGCATTTGTTGTTGCAATAATTGGCAATGTGTGTCGCTTTGTTGTTGCGTAAGGTTTTTATAGGGCAACTGGAGGGTGTGGTTAAATGTGTGTGTGTGTGTGTGTGTGTTAGAGACGAGAGATTGACACACTTTTCGGGCTGTGTTTTTGGGCAGCTGCGCCGCTGCGCAAAAGCTCTGCCCCGACAACAGCAACAACAACAACAACAAGAGCGCCACCTTGCGGGCGCTGCGTTTTTATGAATGAACTCAAAACAACAGCAACAACAACAATCAAAACTACAGGAGAAATTTATTTGAATATTTTTGGATTGATGAAGTGATTGTTGTCGGCACTGTAGACATTGTTGTTATTTTAAGGTAAAGTTAATAAATTTAACTATTAAAAATTATTTGTAGTTAGTTTAAAACTGTACTTTACTACTTATTAGTATTTTAAACAACTTATTAGATAAATTTATACACATTTGCGTATTCTCGATAATTTTCTGTATATATATTTACTATTATAATTAAATTAATAACAACTTTTAAATTTTCTTTTCTACCGCGCTCTGACAGCAAAAATGCACTAAAAAATACCAGCTATCGCTTGATAGCTGCGATACATCGCTTAAGCCTATCGATAGCACGCAGTGTTGTATTTGTAATCGCCGCAGGCAACGCTGCGCCTCGGCCATATGTGAAAACAACAACAACTTGTGGCATGCAAAAATTAAATGTCGACGGCGCGAATTCTGCAAATAATAATTCAAAATTAATTGCAAGAACAGAAACAGCTAATTAAAACCATGTACGACGCGTCTGCGACGGACAGCGAGATGCGGGGACTGCAGAGCGTGCAGGTGGGACCCGAAACCAAAGGTGAGCGTGCGAATTTAACTGTTTATGTGTTTACAGTTAATGTTTGTTGTCTTTTGATTAGAATACAATTTATTGCGTGCGGACGAAGAATATCGCAATGGCAACGAGAGGGACTCGATTTATTACCAGGTGCGAGCGTTGTTCCAGTGTGCGGACATGCGGCTGATAACGGAGGCCCAGCAAATGGAGAATCAAACGCAAAACACACTGGAAATTGTGAATGCTGCGAGTGCGAGAGAGAAGGGCGACTACAAAAGGTGAGTTGTGTTGGTGTGTGTGGGGGAGGGGGAGGGGAGGGGATTAGACGAGAGACAGAATACCCTTTAAGCAGTGTTGGATAACTGAGGTTTGCCATGTTTACACTGCCCTGTGACAGACTGTGACGCCGTGTGAAGCCAGGATTAGGTGTACAGTATGTCACGCAATTGTTTTGACAAATTAAATTGTTCTCAAAATAAAGTTACGACGGGTTCAGACTGCACTGTACAGTAGGTCTAGCAATTGTTTTGACAAATTGAAACGATGTGATTTTCATAAATTTATTATTTTAATCAGGGATTAAAACCGAAACGAATATCGGTTTCAGTTACGGTTTCGGTTATGTTCGGATTTAGGTTTTCGGTTATCGGTTACGCAAAATCTTTGAATAAAGGTTCGGTAACGGTGAACCGGTTTTTGTGTGTTTCGGTTTTGAAATACCGGTATGGTTTCGGTTCAGATAAAAATTTGTACTTTCCAAGAATATAATTATATTAATTACATAATAATAATAATTAAAAAGGCATTACTTTCTTAAAAATCAAAATTAAAAAATTAAAGAAAATCAAAGTTAAATCAAAAACTAATAACAAATTACACTAGTTTACAAAATCAAAAAAAATTTTTGCTTTTCATGTCTGAGTGCACTTTTCTTATGGATTTTGGTCCACTAAACACGAAAATCGCACTTAAAAATTTTTTTATGGTAGCGTTTTCGAAAAATTCATGTTTTTTCAAATTATCGAAGTTGCTCTCACATTTTAGAGTATACCACGAGATACAATTAACTGATGTGGTCAAAAGATCACTCAAATTAAAGGCAACTTATCTCTTTATAACTCTCTCTCATATAGCTTTGAGATCGGCTTAGTAGTTCAGAAGCTAGCGACTTTTAAAAGTTTCAAATTCCGGTTTTTTTGTGAATTTTGGGTCTCGACAGCTCACAAATTGCCCTAGAAAAAATAGATATAGAAAAGGTAAAATTATTTTTAAGAGTTTAACGTATAGCCGACACTGTTACGAAGAAAATAGGCTATTGCTTTTGAGAAGCTATGGATAAATCGCGGAGATATACGCTTTTCAGTGAAAGTATATAAATCATCTTTTTAACGAGTTTCTAGTTTGTGTTTGTATGGCAGCTATATGATACAGTGGTCCGATTTCAACCAAACTTGGTCAGGATATGTAGGACCATAAAAGATGCTGTTTGAGTGAGATTTGTTAAGATATCTCAAACAACAAAGAAGTTTTTTGCAAAAAACAGCTGCCATTGGAAATATTGATCGAAAATAAAGATTTTGTGCAAAAATATTTGTTGTTTTTGGAGATATTTCAACCAAACTTGCAGAATCAGCATCTGGGATGGTCCCTTACATCCTCACCAAATTTGGACTTAATCGGACCACTGTATCATAAAGCTGCCATAGGAACGATCAGTCGAAAACCAAGTCTTAGTATGAAAAACTTTTTGGTTGCTTGAAATATCTTAACAAATCTTACTCAATCAGCATATGTTATGGTCCCATACATTCTGACCAAGTTTGGTTGAAATCGGACCACTGTGTCATATAGCTGCCATACAAACACAAACTAGAAACTCGTTAAAAAGATGATTTATATACTTTCACTGAAAAGCGTATATCTCCGCGATTTATCCATAGCTTCTCAAAAGCAATAGCCTATTTTCTTCGTAACAGTGTCGGCTATACGTTAAACTCTTAAAAATAATTTTACCTTTTCTATATCTATTTTTTCTAGGGCAATTTGTGAGCTGTCGAGACCCAAAATTCACAAAAAAACCGGAATTTGAAACTTTTAAAAGTCGCTAGCTTCTGAACTACTAAGCCGATCTCAAAGCTATATGAGAGAGAGTTATAAAGAGATAAGTTGCCTTTAATTTGAGTGATCTTCTGACCACATCAGTTAATTGTATCTCGTGGTATACTCTAAAATGTGAGAGCAACTTCGATAATTTGAAAAAACATGAATATTTCGAAAACGCTACCATAAAAAAATTTTTAAGTGCGATTTTCGTGTTTAGTGGACCAAAATCCATAAGAAAAGTGCACTCAGACATGAAAAGCAAAATGGCTGTAAACTAGTGTTATCAGAGATCGCAGACAAGATATATGAGTCGGAAAAAATAGAAACAGATCAAAAAAATTTTCGATATAAATTATTTTTAACTTGTTTTTTTAATTTTTATTATATAAAAATTGAAGCTAAAACATGCTTCTAAAATTGTTTTTAATAGTTATACCATAACTCTTATTTGCAATTTTTAAAACAACAATGAAAAATACTTTTTTTTTTTTCAATTTGTATTATAAAAATTTGGAAGTTAAAATTTATTTTTGGATGTATGAAAAACCGAAATTAACCCTTATAAATGAAACGGTTACTAAACGGTTATTTCGGTTTACAGAGTTTCGGTTTAAAGGTTTCGGTCAGATGAAAATTTTTTTTTTCGATTACGGTTTCAAATTTCAATCGGTTTTTACCGGTTAAAGGTTACGGTTTCGGTTAGGGTTTTAATCCCTGATATAAATATTTTTTAATATTGTTATAATTAAACAGTGCATTTTTTATTCCGACCAAACAATTATTTGACATACTGTATACAGTTAGGGTAGTAAATGTTTTGACCAAATTAAAAATATGCCTATTTTACGCTTTCTTTGTTTTTTATCTTATTCCACATTTATAAATAATGTAAATGAAAATTAATTTTTTTTTGTCCAAAGAATTACTTGACACACTGTGAGTAATTGCTTTGATTCAAATTAAATATAAATAATTGGCCCTTTTTTTAGATTGCTCTCCATTCCAATTTTTATAAACAATGTTTGCCAATTGACACACTGTATACAGTTAGGGTAGTAAGTGTTTTGACGCAATTGAAAATATTTAAATTTAATATTTGTAAACAGTTTTGCAAATTACCTAAATTATATGCCAATGAGTTTAGTTCGTAAATAAATTTTTTGTTGTCCACAGAATTACTTGGCACACTGTGTATACAACTTTCCTCCCTTTTTGCAGCAACACATTTCTGTGCAACATTTTGAAGCATCAAAAGCTGTGTGAGCAACAACAAAAGAAGGCAAAGAAGGAAAAGGAAATTCCGATTGATCCGCTGGATTTTCTGGAGGATTGTGCGGATCCCATTGAGGGATTCGCGCGCATTGCGGATGTGTGCACACAGCTGCCCCCGGAGTGGTGTGTGCTGCAGCTGTGCAAGGGCTTCAACACGGCCACCACGTACTCCACCTTCTACGACATTGCCGTGGCCAGAGGCGACATTTATGTCTCACTGTTGCGCCATTGTCGCACTCCCGAACTGGCTCCCACTTGTCTGCGCTTCGATGGCGACGCACTGGGCGCCATCTTCAAGGAGTACGGCACGCTGGTGGAGCGATTCAGAGGCGTCGTCAGCGTCAATCCGCTGGCCATCACGCAGGAGGCGAAGGCCACGTATTGGAAGAAACTCTACGCATTTGGCGATGACTTGAAGGTGCTTAATGCTCTGCTTACAGTGGGACAAGCAATTGTTTTAACTAGACTTGATTTTACTAGACTTTACAAGACTGAAGATTATCTTCAGTTAAACACAGAAATTATGAGAGCACAGAGAGCACAGAAACTGAGAAAAGTTCTGACTTATTGCAACACAATTTTATTAACTTAATCAGCGCTGGGCACGAATCCATTAGAGTCTACCTAAGTTGAGAGCAGCCGCTGCTCCCGGAGCCACTGCGTGCCCACCGCTGAACTAAATTCATTTCTTTAAATTTTATTTCTTTCTTATTTTTCATGACTTAAACTCATTTTTACGTTACTTTTATCCAAAATAGATTTGCATACATTAATTTGAATCATTTTCAAAACAATTACTTGACCAACTGTATTAAATACAGGTTTCATTAATTAATATAATTTCCATACTTTTTATTTTCTAATTTAATTCGATTAGGACTTTACACTAAAAATTCCTTTTTAAACTTATTTTAGCTTCTAATCATCTGATTTAAATCATTTTGGTCTACAGTCTAAAATAGGGAACAAGTAATTAGTCTATTTAAATATTTATGACTTTGTCTACTTTTTTCTACTTTTTAATTTTTGATTTTATTTTTGCCAAATTTATTTATTTACTTTAATTTTTAATCATTTTCAAAACAATTACTTGACAAACTGTATTATTTATACACGCGTATCTTCAATTTTATTAATTTTTATACTTTTTATTTTATTATTTTTTTTTAATTTATTTTGTCTAAAGTTTCCCCTAACAATTCTTTTTAAACACATTTTAGCTCCTATTAATGTGATTCTAATAATTTTTGGACTGTTTGAAATGAAGCTAAAGTTTCTTACAGTACGAATATTTTAAGAAATATTTATGACTTTGTCCCTTTTTTTTATTAATAGATTTTTAAGAATCAGTTTAAATAATTTTCCTAACAATTACTTGACTATGCAGATTATATAAATTCACGTTTCATTAATTAATATATATTTTTTATACTTTTAATTTTCACTCTTTACTCATTTTAACTCTTAACCGATTTAAATAATATTTTGTTTGCTTGCAATGAAACTTTTATGTTAAAGAGGAAACAAGTAATAAGTCTGTTTAAATTTTGATAACTTGGTCTCATTTTTAAACGACTTTTTCTTAAATAGATTAATATATTGTATTTGAATTTGTATGAATTTCAAAAAAAATACTTTGTTAACTGTGTAATTTATATAATTTTATATGTAATTTATTTTTTTAATTCGACTTAAGCTTCCCATTCTAATCATTTGATTTGAATGACTTAGTCTCATTTTCAAAAGGTTTCTGTGCTAAATAGATTAATTTAAATCAGTCTCAAAACAATTACTTGATTTACTGTATCATAAACACTTATCAAATTAAAATATCTATTTTGTATGCCCTTTCAGAAACTAATCAACGAACTGAGCAGCGTCTTTGCGCCCTATTGCTGCCTGTTCCTGGGCAAGCGGTATTCCAGCCCCGCCGTGAAGCAGCAGACGCGGCGCGTGTTCAAGCGCGTGGACAAGTTCTGTGTGGAGCACAAGTGGAGCGATCACCAGCGGATTCTGCTGTCGCAGGCGGCGTTGCATGCGAATCGCCTGCCAAGCGCCGAGATGCAGCAGCTGAGCAGCGAACTCAGCTCAAATCAGAGTCATAATCACAATCACAATCAGAATCCCAATGCCCAACCCAATGAGACTGAAGCATTGCTCGTCTATGAGCTGCTCAAGAGTTGCGCCAATGAATGGCAACAGTTTGAGCTGGAAAATGCGTTGGCTGTGAAGCGTTTTCCGCTTATACTCGTGTTGGACGAGCGACTGGATCACATGCACTGGGAGCAGCTGGCACCGATGCAGGAATTCACGCGGATCAAGTCGCTGCACAGCCTGTGGCGCCTCTACAAGTGCCACAAGGCGCAGATGCAGTTCGGCTATTACACGGTGGACATTCGGCACGGCATGAGTCTGATCAATCCCGACGGCGATCTGGCCAACTCGGGCCGGCGACTGCGCGGCTTCCTCGAGTACTGGCTGCCCCAGTGGCAGCACATGTTCGAGACGCTGCCCACCGAGCAGACGATGACGGAGCAGGCCTTCAAGGCCGATTGCTTTGTGTATGCGGGCCATGGATCCACCCTGCAGTACGTGTCCAGTCGCGTCATCTATCGCAATCGCATACGCGGCGTCGTCTTTCTCTTTGGCTGCGATTCGACGCGCGTAATGAGCTCGGGACTCTACAGTGCCTTGTATGGTGCCCAGGATTACCATCACGGCGCACTTTGCCCCACTGTGGTGGGCACTCTGATGCCCGCCCTCGACGGCAACATGGACAACGTGTCGGCCAGTTTGCTGAGTCGCTGGATTGCGCCCTCGAATCAACAGGTTGTGCCCTGGACACAGATCGATCGGGCTGCTTGGGTCTCCCAGGGCACGGTCAAAGGTAGCACACTTCCAAATTGATACAAAATTGGATTAATAACTCTAATCTTTATCTGCACAGCACAAAAGGATCTTAAGCGCACGGAGGAACAACTGCAGGACTATCAAATGGGCAGCCTGTGCTCGATCCTGGCCAGCATTCAGCTGGGCCAAGTGGAGCCCAAGATCTACAACTGCTGTGTCTACGTGTGTCGCGGCTTGCCCGCCTGGAATCTGGCCGTGCAAAAGTTGCCATTTCCTTAATCTTAAAATAGACATTAGCGAAATTATTCAATTGCCTGAGAGAGAGTTAAACTGGAAACTATTTTGTATACAAAGATTTTTAAACTAAGTAAATAATGTGGAAAAATATCCTAAAGGAATCTTAATATAATTATAATTATAAACTTAATGGAAAAAGCACTGCGAGCTTAAAAGGAGCCATGGTAAGGTAAGTTTAATTTTATTTAATTAATTAATAAATTGAGTAAGGCGAAATTTAGTAGGCGACGAATTAGAAACATCGATATGGGAAAATACAGTTTCCAAATTTGGGATCTAAAATCAGATTCATACATAAGTGCACTCTAATCACAAAATTATCCCAATTCTCTCAAACGAATCACCATCAATACTCACACTGTGGGCACGAAATCTAAATTCGGGAACAGCCGCTAGCTCCCGGAGCCACTGCGTGCCCACCGCTGGTCTATACTTAAGCTGGGATAATCACACTTTAGCTTACAACTCTATCAAAGTCATGAGTCAAATATCCAGTCGAGTCATAACAAAAGCTAGTGTGATTCCGATTCATAGAAAACTATCACAGCAACAGTCGATATTTTCAAAATGTCTGCTGTGAACACTGTGCACTCTATGATCAACAAAAATTAATCTGTAAAAATTCTGCTTATAAAAGAAATGTTTTTGGGGTGCAATTTATTGAAAATTAAACTTCTGCCCATAATTAATTAATTCATCATATTTTTATAATATTTATATTTAAAAACCTAATTCTGTTTACCATATCAGTACTTGATTCACACATTCAACACTGTTCCAACTGTTAAAACGCCTTGAGTATCATACGAATACGACAGCTTAGCTTCGGGTCAATGAGTCCGAAAAATGAATAGCTCATAAGGAATTAAAATTATGACTTGATTTATGGATTTAAACACGATTTAGTGTGTACTCATTCAGGGCTCTAATTCAAACGTGTAAACATCTCCCTAAAGGATATTTAAATAATTAACGTTCTGACAATATTGTTATTTATAATTGTTTATAATTTTAATTCTCAGCTATCAGCCATTATATTATAAGAACTTTAATTACTGTTCGTTATCGAGATAATAAACAATATATCTATGGTAAATTTCTTGAGTCAATCATACATTTAAATCATTTATCATTTATTTCATTATTTCAAAAGTCTCCGAACCACCTTGATATAAGTTATCATTCTCTTTAAGGTATATCTTAAGCTATTTTAATATCTTCATGTATTCATTAAAACACCTTTAAAACATTTTTAAAAATTTCTGATGTTTCAAAAAATAAATTACTCAATTTACGAAATATTCCTTGCTAAATCCACATCCATATTATTATTACTTCATTATTAGTTTTTTAATTCTCTTACAATTTTTGCATCAAAATTACAAATTTGTATTTCATAATTTCTGTTATTTCACAAAAATAAATTACCCAAGCGAGAAATAGAGATATACCAAATATTTCTGGTAAAATCCACACCCATTTTATCTTATACGTTTTTTTGAGCTCTGAAAAATATCTTAAAATTCTCTTCAATTTTCCTGCATTTTCTCTCTTTTTTGCATTAAAAAAGTGCATAAAATTCAAAAAAATCAAATACAACATTTAGAATCGCTTTTAAAAACATGTATCATTAAAAACAATCAGATGAAAATAGAATAGAAAAAGTTGTGCCCTTAACTTACCTTTTTATTTAGTAACGTGCAAGATTTGTGTGTAGTTTAATTTAGTTAAAGTTGCGTTTTTTATGTTTTATGTTTTTAGTTTAAGAATTTTTGTGTCGTTTGGCACTGTTGATTATTTAGATTTAGTTTCTCAGTTTTAGTTTAGTTGAACATAGACATGTTTTTAGATACTTTGTACAAATGTTTTAGTTAAGCTTATTATGGAACATTAACCGTTTAGTTTTGCATTGTTTTTAATATTTTAATATTGAAAATTGCACTGTTGTTTGAAACATGCCAGAGTCAATTAATTGTCCTGTGCAGGATACAAAAATTTATTTAAAAATCTTTTGTTTTTTGTGATTGTGATTTAAAGAAAAGAAAATTGTTTGAAAAGGTGAAATGTGAAAAGTGAAATGTGAGGTGCTTAGACAGTTAGACAGATTGCTTAGTTTAGTTTAATAACAATTAGATCTTAAAGTGAACAATTTTTGTATTTTTAAATTGAATAAATTTCGTTATTGCGGCGTGCCGAAGTCTATAGTTGAAATCTATCCTATATTTGATACATATCTTTTTTTAATCTATAATTCTTGTGAAATCTATTTTCTATTATTATAAGCTACATTCCTACTAAATCGGTACTAGATCGGTCAAAAAGAACGGTAGTAATGGCTGATTTAAGTTTCAAGCTGTGTATGGGCCTAAAAGTATGCTATACGATTTTTTATTTATTTTTTAAATAAGTAACGGATATTCTATAGTCGGGAAGTCAACTAAAGCCTTTCCTGCTTGATATCAACGTATTTTTCGACCGATTGTTAAAGTTGCCTGATTTAAGATTATTAGAATTTTAGTACCTCAGTAAAAGAATTATATGTGACAAATTATTTTCGCTTTTCTTAACGAAACATTGGAAAAGTCACATATAAATCTAATTAATAAATACAAATTCATATTAATTTTTATTTTGTATTGAAATAAGATTACAGTTCGAGTTTCACAAAACGCCGTCTTAAAACTTTCTCAGCTATGTTAGGTGAAAATTTTAGCTTTCTAGGCTTAACCGTTTGGCCTACACGTTGAGATGTCATTCAGGACAAAGAGTTTTATATATTTTATTGGTATATCTGCGATATTAGAAAAGTTTACCATACAAAAACTTTTTGCCGACCTTTCATTCCTATGACAAAATTTGTTAGGGACGCATTAAACATCATATTATATTAAAATGTATTAAAATTCCAATGCAGCATTAATTCAGAGGACATTCGTGGTCCTTATCATTAAATACAAATTTGCTGCTTGCATTTTAAAACTATAGATTATCCAATAGTCAAACTGAAAACGGAGCTGCGCCCAATTTTGGCCGAGATGAAGTTTGGCCAGAACAGAACACGCCCATCTATTTATTTACTTAACTTTTACTCGCATCGTCGTTGCTCGTTTTTCTATTCAAAGAAGAGAAGAGAACAGAAGAGGAACGGAAAGGTAGGGTGGAGAGTAGGGGAATAGGGAAGTGAGATTGGGCCAAGGAAAGAGTTTGGCCCTCAACCTCAACCCTCAACATTCACTTGACCTACTAACTGTAGTCTGTCGCATTATGACACACATTTCATTTCATTTCATTAATTAGGCGAATAAAAATAAAAATCTCTCTCTGTTCTGTTCGATGACGACCTTCGACCTGCGGCCAATGCGGCGTATGCGTAATATTCGAATATATTTGTAGCGATTGCTCATCGAATTAGTGTCACAAATGTGCATGTTTTTAGAACACAGCAACAACACGACAGCAACACAGCAACAACAACAACAACAACACAACACCACGCCCGTGCAACAGCAACAACAGAAACAACAACGAGAACGAGAATCACAACATCTGAACATACACAGAAAAAAAAAATGGTTGCTAAAATTCTGATTTTAGACAAGAATTTTGACAGCTAAACAAATTTGCTAAATTTTAAATAGGAAATAATAAAAATATTGGAAAATCTTGTGACCATTAACTTTTTTTAATTTAAGAAACTTTTAAACATTTTAAAAATTTAAGAATCAAACAATTTGAAAAGCTAAAAAGAATAGTTAAAGAAAATTAATACACATATGGAAAATTTTGTGACTATATATTATTATTTTTTTTTAATTTAAGAGACTTTTAAACATTTTAAAATTTAACAAACGAAATTGATTTAAGCACAAATTACAGTTTCTCAAATTAATTAATTGAACCTGACATTTTTATTTCGAATTTAAAATTTATAAACTAAAATTGGAAATTTTTAAATTAAATTTTTTGTATTTATTTATTTAATTGTTAAATTTAACTTGTATATTTTCTTAAAATTCTTTTTTAGTTACCTAATAATTTGTTTCGAAAACAAAAATCTTAGGTAATCAAAATATTTGCAGATAAAATTTAAAATAAAATATACAATTTTTATTTGACTTTAGAGAATTTAAGGCTAACAGTGGGAAATTTTCGACAAGTTTTGGTTATTGAATAAATGCCAAAATCTCTGATTTTTCTTGCTGTGTATGTATTTGCCTCTCCATATGTATATATATATTTAAAAGGGATCGTCCTTCGTCCTTGTGCTCGTCGCTGTGCTAATGTCTCAATGCCGTGCCCAAGTGTGTAAATCATTTTAGCAGCAAAACTCGCTGAGGTGCATGCCACGCCTTCCGCCTCAGCACGACCTCACACCTACACACACACACCTACACACACACACACACATTATACACCTACACACACACACAGAGAATGAGGGAGATAAACATTCTAGTCCTGCTGGAAGTTGTAACATGACAGGCGACAGCTTTAGAAACAGGATATTACATAACAGGCGCTGCCTCAACATGTAAATGTAAACTGTACATGTGTGTGTGTGTATGTGTGTGTGCTGTAAGTGTGTGTGTGTGTGCTGTAAATGTATGTGTATGTGTGTGTTTGCTGTTATTGTTATTGTTCCTTTTTTGCATTGCAATTGAATTTCTAGCTGAGTTTTTATTCATTAATTTCTATTTTTTTTTGGGTTACGCGTTTTTTATGCTTTCAAACACACACACACACACACCTAAACACACACACACACACATACAAGCACTTACTTTATTTGTTTATTGCAGCTATTGAAAAATGTTGCAGAATAAAACTTAAAAAACATTTTGGCAACCTTGAACAAATCTTTCGACTTTTTTCGTTTTGCTTATTTAATTTTTCATATTTTATTTAATGCTTAAAAAATGTGATTATTTGTTGTTTATGGTTTTGTTTTTTTTTTTGTATTATTGAATTTCATATGCAAAAAATGTGTTACAAATGTTTTTTTGTATTTTTATTTTGTTGCTGAAACGCGTTGTTAACTTGGTTGAAAATTCTTGTTGTTCTTGTTATTTATTTATTTATTATTGTAAATTATTTGATTTAATTTATTATTGTTGTTGTTTGTTTTTATTTTATTTATTTGTTGTTTTTTGTTAAATCCGCCGCGTTGCACACAGAACAATTCGCTGGCAGAGATAAACTGAGACTGAGAAAACTGAAACGCGACTCGACTCGACTCTCGAGACAGTTGCATCCAGAAGGATGTGCCCAGACTCAGATTCAGACTCGGACTCGGACTCGGGCAACATCCTGGCCAAGGTGCGACTATTACTGACAACTGGGCCAAAAAGAGAAGCCAACAATGTTGCAAAAGCTGCTGCCAACAACAACAGCAACAACAACAAAAGTGCCAAATTCAACCGCGACAAAAACAAAAAAAAAATATAGAGGGAGAAAGGGACGAAAAGGGATATTTCGCCCTCGCCCAGAGAGACGAGTCGAGTCAAGTGAGAGAGAGAGAGAGGGAGAGAAAGAGCGCAACTTTCACCTCTCGCGTGTGCGTGTCCTCGCACAATAATATCCTTATTGTTATTGTTGTTGTTGTTGCCTCTATTTCACTTTCAGCATGTGGCAAGCACCACAAGGACCACAATGTTGCACAGGCAGGGGGCAGGGGAGAGGGGCAAGGGAGAAACGGAGCATGTGCTACAATGATTCTGCGTTTTCATGGTGATTTTGCCCCTTGCCTTTCCTGTCCCTCCAGCCCAAAAAAATGGAAATGCTTCGCGTGTTTTGTTATTGTGTCCGCGCTCAGCACGTGACTGGCGACAGAGCTTTCTTATCACTACTGTGTTAGTGTGTGTGTCTGTGTGTGTGTGTTTGTGAGTGTGTGTGTGTGTGTGCTTATTACTGTTATGTGCTGAGATTTAACGCGCTCTCAGGGCAAAGCTTGGCACAGTGGGCCATTAAACAAATTTAAGGCAAAATTTCATGCCAAAAATTTAAAAGGGAAAATTTAGAAAATATACAAAAAAAATGTTTACTATAAAATGTTCAGAAAAAATAAATAAAAATATAAAAAAAATCAAGCGGGAAAGCCTATAGTCGAGCTCCCAACTTTAGGATACTCGTTACTTATTTAAATAAATTTAAAATATTTTTTATTGCATGCTTTTAGGCACTTGCATTGCTTAAAAACTTTAATCAGGCATTACCACCTTTCTATTTGTACGATCTTGTTGCGTTTAAGTAGAATGATAGGTAATAATAGAGGGCAACGTTAATTAGTAAACAAATCCTAATATCTTGAAAACTGTGCGTGTGGAAGCATATTCAGAAACAATTTTTCAAATTCCAAAAAAAATATGGTTTTTATTAATTTTTTCATAGCTGTATATCAAAAACAAGATATTAAGTTGATAAAAGAGAGTAAATCGGTTGAGTTTTAACAAAGCCATGAATAGAATGATATTTTAAGGAACAATTTCATAACAAAAATGCTAGAAAAATGTAGAAATATTCAAATTTAGAGTAAAATAAGAAATTTAAAAAAAAATTTAATTTTACTTAAGCTGCAAGGATAAAATTTAAAATATTATGATGACTAAAAAAGCTGTCGCAATTAATAATGGGGTAAAAAGGTTTCAATTCTTATTCTTTTACTTCGAAATAAGTATTTAAATATTTAAATTCAGCTTGACTATATAGAGAGATTACATGAAATAAAATTTGATCAAGTTATGATAGTTTAAAGGAAAAGAATTAATTACTTTTGGTGTTAAGTTCATTTTAAAATTATTCATAAGCAAAAAAGACACAAATTAACAAGAAAAATGTCCCTGAAGTGATCTAGTAAATCAAACCTGCCCTAAAAAATTTGCTTCAAATTAATAATTGCATTTTAGATCAAGTTATGGTAGTTTTAAGTCAAGCTAAACTATTTTATTCAATAAAAGTTAGATCATTTTTAAAATAAACATTGTTTTTATACATTAAATGGCCTTTAGTTTATTCTTTTTGCATTTTACAAAAGATGACTTAAGAGCTAGAGCTTAGAAAACTACAGTTGAGGTGCCTTTCGCTGCGCTTCCCTTCAATCTCCCTGATGGCACCCATTGAAAACTGTCTAATATCTAGAGTTTCGCACACGAAACTGACTGCACTTAAAGTTAGTTTTGTGTTGGTTTGTACGTTGGGTGGTTGCTCTTTGATTTCAATGCAAGTTTTGAACTTTGTAATCCCCAATAGAAGAGGAGGATTCTCCCTAGGATTCGGTGCTAGGGAGTTGCGACTCCCAAAGCTCCGATTGCTGCCTCTATGCTTTCGATGCTTTTGCTTTTGCTGCTGCTGCTGCTTCTGCCTCGGGTTTGTGTCTGCGATAGGTGGAAGAATGAGATAAGCTTAGTTAGGTTTCTTCTCTTTCGCTCTCTCTCACTCTCTCTTTCGTTTACTCACCACAGCTGCGTTGCGGTGCGGACAGTCGGCGTGCAGATGGTCCTCGCTGCGACAGCGATGGCAGCGCTTCGGCTGCGGCCCCTGCGCGCACTCCGAGGCGATGTGATTGGCGAATTCGCCGCAGTTGTAGCATCGCATGCGGCGAGTTTTCCTATTGCTGCGGCGACAAAACAAAGATTGCAATTAAAGTTGAATCTTTTGTAATTATGAATATCTTAAATTTATTATTTATCAGTTTCTTTTAATTATTTATTTAATGTCAACTTTATTTATTATTTATTTAAAATCGAATTTTTTTTTAATATTATTTTACTTTTTTTATGTAATTTTGGATAATTTTATTTTATTTCTCGTATTTAATAAAAAGTTAAATTTATTTCTTATTGACAAATTCGACCAAAATCAAAGGTTTCAATAAAAGTTGTCTCTTTTTTTTAAGAATGAATATCTTAAATTTAATAAATATTAATTTTTACTATGAAGTCATTAAATGTCAACTTTATTATTTTATTATTTATTTAAAATCATACTTTGTTGATTATTATTTTTATTTTTTATGTAATTTTGATTCATTTAATTTTATTTTTCGCATTTAATAAAAAGTTTAATTTTATAAAAAGTTGTCTCTTTTGTTTTTTTATGTATTATTTATGAAACAAAATATAATTTTTGTATATAAAAAAATTTAAATAATTTTTTTTTATTTGTTTATACAATTAATTTTTTATCTTATAAATTTATATTTTGCTTAAGCATTTTTATTTTTGAATTTTCAGCACTTTACCATTTTGCAACTTTTATTATTTCAATTTTAACTTGATGATAATAAAATTTTTAATTTATTTTTAATTTTTTTTTATTTTGTCATTTTTATTTTTAAATTCTTTGCATTTTAACACTCGCAGATTTTGTTATTTTAATATTAATTTGTAAACCTTTGTTTATTATTTTGTACTTTTTTTTGTTATGTACATTAAATAATGCTCGATAATTGAAGTTGTTAATTTCTATCAGCTTATATTGTTTTGATTATTAGTTGGGATTTCTTTTAAAATGTTATGTTCAGTAAATTGGACTTACATTCTGGGCCTGTAGGTGCTGCCGTGGCAATCGTCGCCTTGTTTCCCGGAAACTCGAGTCGCCTCCAATCCCCGCGCCGTGCGCTGGCACTCGAACTCTACCTCCTCCTGCTCCCCCAGCGAACGAAAGCCGGACATTTGTATGACACTCTGCAGACAGTGGAAAAAGGAGAATCATTTAACTGTTCGACTCTAGCAGATGGTATTCAGATTTGGAAGTTATGAATTGATAAAAATCAAATCTGAAAAAAGGTTTTCCAGATATCTTAGATACTTTTTTGGAGGCAGCAGAAACTTTAATATATATATATTTAACAAATTCATTAATTTGAAATGATAAATAATGAAACTTTTATATATTGTAGTATAACATTAACTTTAAAATTGTATTGGTTCAAATCAAGGCTCAGTATAAAAAAACTACGTATTTGCTTGGATGCTTTAGATTTTCGAAAAATTATTGAATTCACGATTTCTGATTTTGCTATTCTGGCAACAGGATGAACTTTTGTTTGAAATTTGTAGGATGTAGGAAAATGTTATGAAATATTAGTTAACATGTATTTTGTAGTTAAAAATAATAGCATTTTATTAAATATTTATTTGTATTTTTATTAATTTTTATTGATTCAAAGCAGTATAAAAATCGGTTTGTTGTTTCTTAGACTATTTCAACTAAATTACATGTAAAATTGTAAAACATAACTCTCCAAAATTTGGCTAAATAATGTAAATGGTATTTGTGAATTTAGAAATGTTCTTTTTTTAATTTTATTTCACCCACCTGATGGACAAAAACTTCCTGTCCGCCGTCGTTGGGCGTGAGGAATCCCCAGCCCTTGGCGACGTTGAACCATTTGCATTTGCCCAATCGCACACAGCCGCATTCCTCGCCAGCAGGATTCGCTGTAATTAAAGGAAAAAAGTAGAATTATATTAATGAAATGTAGGAAAGTATAAAGGAGACCTTGAGTTCAATTCAGAAGTATCCTGAAAGCAGACAGGCTGCAATTGTTGTGTTGTTGTTGTTGTTATTCAAATGAGCAGCAGCTGAACAACTTGAAAGGATTCGTCTTCGTTTGCGTCGTGTCCTTGTCCCATTTGCCGCAAGGCAACAAAAACTCTCACAACAACAACAACAACAACAACATTGAAATATATCTAAAACTGGTTTTCGTATTAGAAATGTTTGAAGTGCTCTGAAATTTATTTTTGGTATTCATTTCGTTATCTGTGACATGCGTGAGTTTCATCTACAGCAATAATACACTCACATACACTCACATTCATTCATTCATAATTTGGTTTTTCGTTGAGTTGCATTCCATTTTCATCGCTGCTTATCTTTTGACTCTTGTTTGTTGTTTGCTTTAAATTATCTCTCATAAATTCTCTCTCACTTACACATTTACTGATAGCTCTTATCTGAAAAACCAAATACACTCGCTCTTCTATACTCAGTTTTCTTTTGTATATTTTCTTCTTAAAACATTTGTTGCTGCGCTAAGTGAAATTTTAAGAAGAGTCTAAATATACGTTGTATGATTAATAATAAAATTTATATGATATGATAGATTTTAGTGTAGATTTTAGTCTTTAGAAAGGAAATCTTTGATTATTTAAAGCTTAAAGTGACTTCGGACCAACTTTAAACCTTGAAAATTTTGCCAAAAACTGATCCGATTTCCAAGCGGAATGACATATTGATCATGATTTAGCCTTAAAACTCATTCTGTAATAAAAATTGATTTATTTTGTAAAAAAACCTGCCAAAATTACCAGAAATCTTGACTTTCTTAATTGTCTAAATTTATTTTGTATTTATTTATATTTTATTTGTTTTTAAAAAATTTTTGTTTAAATTATTTGTTGCCTACTCTTCAAATTCAAAATTGTAAATCTGAAGCTTAACATTTTACATCTGATTAAATTCAGTTATTTTTGTAAATTAATTTAATTCTTAAATTCTTTATTCTCAACTTAATTTCTATACATATATTTTTTTTGTTAAAACAATCTTCTCATTTCTTTGCACTCAGCTTATGCTGTCAAGTATCTCAATTAGTTGATAAATATGTAAAAATTAAGATCTTTTTCTTTTCGTCTCCATTCTCAATTCAAAACAACCACCACATGGCTGAGTGAACTGAAGTTGGGAAACTTGTCCATTTAGATTATTAACGCTTAATTGTCAAGTATAGAAAAAAAAGAAAAAGCGCCAAAAATACAGAAAATGTTTGAACAGAATTTTAAGAAAAAAAAAAACTTGTTTTGTAATTTTAATAATGAGAAAAACAAATTTTATTTTAAAGTTGTCAACTCTTGTCAGAAAGATGAAAAATTGTTCAAGCAAAAATTTGTTAAGCCGGAAAAATGTATGAAAATGGTTTTTGGTCAGTTTTTGGAGATTTACATGGGCGAGAGGGCGGTTTACAGAATGCAGACTGACAGATATTTAGGGTGAGGGGTGAGGTTGCAGGGGTGCAGGGGTAGAGGGACGGGGTAGGGGTAGGGGTAGGGGGTGTGATTGCTGTTGCGATTTGCAAGCATATTTTGAGGGTTGATCGAACAGTTCTGTTTCCCTCTCTATGTACAACGAATTTGCCAATAAAAAAGTCGAATAGCAAAAGCAAAACACAAAATGCGAATAAAAACAAATCAGAGACAAAAAAAAAAGAACTGCGCAGTATATAATATAAAAAAAACAGAGCTGGGCGAGAGCATAAAAAATGAGAGCGCAGCGATCGTTGCTGTGGCCAATCAGCAGCGAGTTTGATAAGATTTTTTGTTTTTTTCCTACATTTCATAGACGACATAAACAAAAGTGAAACTTGTTTTTATGTTTTCTGTTTTAGTTGCGCTATTTGTTGACGAACTCGCAACTACACTGAGAAACGAAGATTTAACTCTAAAATCAGCTTGAAAAACATAATTTTTTTTAAATAACACAACTTGAGGAGATTAATTCAAATAAAATTAAAAAAAAAGAAGGTTAAGATACTATATGTTTTAAATAAATATTATAGCCTTTGTTAGTTTCAGTTTTGTCAATGTTAATAAATAAATAAATTTTCTCTAACTTAAAGAGATAAACAATTACATTTTTGGCTTAAAACTTTGAATTTTTTTCTGCAAAATGCATTGAAAATAAGATAGTTTTTTTTTCAGTATAGAGGAAGGGGTAGTGGGTATTTACCTGGCGAGGAAGCGCTGCTCGCTGTTGACTCCACATTTGGAATTTCCATTTTTGATTTCTTTTTATTTTAAATGTATTTCTTATAATTTTAAAATATATTTTCCTTAGTTTAACTTTGACTGCATTTTATGTGTCTTAAAAAACACACAATCACGCACACACACACACATGGCTTGCAGTTATAGTTATAAGTTGCAGCTACAGATACAGATACACACACAGATACAGATACACGATAATCGAAAATCGAGACACGGAAATTTTGGATGGAAAAACGCTGCCGCTGCGCACGACGCACTTTGTCAAACTAAACTGCGAGTTGCGTTTTACTATTTCTAGGAAGGGCACAAATAACACACACAGATACAGATACACACACACACACAGATACAGATACGCACACCACGGAACAGAGAGGCCCGAAAATTGTAGCTGTATCTTCAAAATAATATTTAAACACGGCCACGACGCACAACAACAATATGTGTGTGTGTGTATTAGTGTGTGTGTGTGTGTGTAACACTCAATGTGTGTGTGTGGAAAAACATTAGAGCCGAGTCGAGTGGTGAGCATGAAACGTAACAAGCCCAAATGTATCTGACAGATACTTTTACGTAGCGATCGTTGCAAAGCGAGCGAGTGAGACGGGGAGAGTTATGTTTACCAAAGACAGGGACAGCAACAGTCGAGCAACAGAAAGAGAGAGAGGGATTATTTTTGAGAGCGCATTTTCGTCATAGAAATGTATCTACATTTTTGAGATACACAAATTCCAACTGTACGCACACGTGAGCTATGAAAAGTATCTGTATCTGTATCTGTAGCTCAACACACACAGGACAGCAATGTATTGTGCTGTTATACTATCAGCATAAATAGAAAAAGTTCTTATTTACAGCAGCAAACAATCAAATGTATATAATTTAAAAAATTAATTTGATTTTTTTAAACCTTTTTTTTTGGCAATGCTTAGAATTAAGAAAATTAGTTTATAATTATAAAAATTATGTTAAAAAATTACTTTTATGCACACTAAATATTTAGTTGTTATTTTCAACTCAAAATTAAAATTAAATATTTAATTGATTACAAATTTAATATAAAATAAACCTAATAATAATAATGGTAATAATATAGTTTATAACTCACGCAATAATTATAAATAATTATTTACATTAGATTATTGAAATAATTTAAATTGTAAACTAAAATTTAAATTAATCTTTCAACTTAAAACTTAAGCTAAAATTATAGATGGTAATTTATTGCAATTTTTTTCGTATTAATTGTGAATTGTTTAATCTTAAAAATATTTGTAAATCAATGTTTATAATAGTAAAAAGTGCCTTGAATAATAAGTTTTAGCTAGGAATCGAAATAAAGTAAATAAATAATATAATAATATAAATAATTATGATTTTCAACTTAAGTAAAAATTATTATGTTGGGCATTTATTGTACAAATTATCAGCTGCTGTTTAAATTTTTTTTTATATTTTAGTATTATGTTTTTAATCTATTTTATTTGTATTTATTTTCCATTTATTTATTTGGTGTTTATTTATTTATTTTTAATCTATTCATTTATTTATAACTTTTTATTTGTTGTTTATTTTTTATCTCTTTATTTATTTGTTTTGTTTAATTATTGTTTATGTTTTTTTAGTTAAGGGCAGCTTGCTTATAAAATGTACCCATTACTTTCAGCTTTGTTATCACACTGTTATATACCTGCTATATACAATACATACATAAAAAATTTCTGCCTGTTTCTGATAGGCTCGTCTTGTTTTTTAAGGGTTTAAAAAACGCTCCAAAATCTGATTGGTGAACATTAAAAAAAAAATTGCATAAAAAACTGCACAACAACCCGCACAACACAGAGATTTACACACATTCACACAGGCGAATTTGCCACCCCTAATATATATATATATATATAAATGTATGTGTATGGGGAGAGTGTGGCAAGAAGCAGAAGAAACCGATTATGATGCACACAAATTGCTAATGTGTCGCGTGGCAAACGTGGCAGACATTTTACCCCACGTTGCAACGCATTCATTGTGCAACATTTCTGGCGAATTGTTGTTGTCGTGGTTGTTGTTGTCGTTGTTGTTGGCAGAGAGGCAGGCAGTCGATGGCTGCAATTTATCATGCCACGTGCCGCTGTGTGGCATGCCAAATCAACAGTCGACCAATGCCACAAAATTGTTTGATGACAGTTCAACACAGGGGCGGTTGTTCTTGAGACGAGACGAGATGAGTTCAGATTTGAGAATTGATATTTATGGCAACAGAAAAACGCAAAAGAAACACTTGAAAAAAAAAACTGAAGAGACTGTAATTAAATTTTAAAATAAAAATAAACTAAAATGCAAATAAGAAAAATTTAAAAATAATTCAAAATAAAATATATATTAATTTATAGTAATTTTGTATTAACTTATTAATTATTAAACTTATTATAAAATTAACAATTATAATTAATTTAATTTAAAAAGATTTAACTTTTAGACAAACACTTAGTTATGCTAATGGAAATAAATACCAATATAACTAATAATTTAAATAAAATAAATTTTAATATTGCTAGCAATTAAAAAGTATAAAAATATTAAATATTTAATTATTTTTTTATATAAAACAAAAGTAAACATAGAGATAAATAAACCAGTTTGCAAATTCTTATTGAATCTCGGACGAATGTTTAGTTCCATTAATTTCATACATAAATTACAGAAACTACAAAAATTCAGTTAAAAATGAGTTTCAAACTAAAAAACAAGAATGTAGATTTTTTACAATTTAATAAAAAAAGAGAATTCATTAATAATGTCTTAGAATTAATGGTAAAATGAAATAGTTACAGATTTAATAAAAGTTTGTAGAGATTCTTTGAACTTTAAAGACTAGCTTTTATAAATATTTCTAGATTATCAGAAAATTATTCAAAGATTTTCTATTAATGTACATTGTAGCTTTATATTTATGATTCCATATTTATATAATTTTTGTTTATTTATTTAAATGCTAAGGTATGTTGTAAAGAAATTTTTGTTCATAGTATATACAATATAGGATATTAAAACTTTTATATTTTCTAAGTGTAGATTTTTAAAAAATGCATTATTTTCAGAATAATCTATGGACAAAATCAAATTATTTTAGTAATTCAAATTATATTGCATTTTATATTTTAAATAGAATTTCTCATATTTTTGTTTGAAAAACAGTTTATTTACAAACAAATGAATAAAAGAATATCCACTAAAAAATGGTTTAGAATTGATAGTAAAATGAATAAGTTATAGATTAAATATGTGTTTGTAGAGGTCCTTTAAAATAGAAAGAATAGCTTACAAGGATATTTGTGAAGTTTAATTTGGGCCAGTTTGTTAATATTATTGATGGTTGTTTTTCTTTTTATCTCAACTGATATAATTTTAGATAATTGAAATTAAATTTTGTTTATTATTTCAACTATTGATAACTCTCATACTATATTTTAAAAAGCAGTTTATTTAAATTGCAAATTTTGCGAGCTCTCTTTTTTGTGTATGTAGGTATGAATATGAAACAGCATATGTTTGATTGTTTTTTTATGGCAGCAGAGCAAAGGACTCAGCTCTGTATGTGTGTGAGAGGTCAGTGTGCAGGGTCAGTCTGATTTTTATCCTTAATCAATGCAAACAACAACAAGAGAAAGGGAAAGAGAATCAACGTTGGCTCAAAGGGGCGCTTGTAATCAATATTTTGCCGACAGCAAAGTCCTTTGGCTTCCTATGTGAGTGTGTGTGTGTGTGTGTCTCACAATAAGAGAAATGAAAATGGAAAGTGCCCATTAGGGATACATATATGTATGTATATGTACAAAGTACGATGCACTCACATGCGCATAATTGGAACAGGATTAACAAGGCACATTGTGAATGGTGAATTGTGAATTGCAATTGCCAGGACACTCGGCAGGACACACAGTGCACTCTGGACTGCACTCTGGACAGCTGGACAGAGGCAAGGGTCCATTGTCCATTGTCCATTGGTTTTTGGGACCCGCTTCGATTGTCCGACTTGCATTTTGCCAGCATTTCCGGCATTTTCCGGGCACAAAGGCCGAGCCGAGCACGCGCACAACACAACACAACACACACACACACACACACAACACACACACACAACACACAAAGGATGCTGAAAATAATCCGCTTTAAATACATGAAAACGTTGCCAAACAAAAATTCGACTCGCGATTCAATCAGAAAACAACAAAAAGAATTTTGAAAATGGGGCAAATTCAAGCTGAAAATCTATGCAAAAATGCGTATGCGGAAAATGTTGCAACTATGTATGTAAATGTTGCATGCAAAGTGGTGGCAAACGCACAGTGGGCCTTTTTGATCGTTTTGTGTCCGCTTTTTTTTTAGAAACTAGAAAGTATCTTAAATTTTACATTTTATAGAATACAAATTTTTTTAGTATTTTGAAAATAAAATTGTTCAGTTAAAATTAAAATTTTTTAAATGAGTAAAAATAAAAAATTTGTTTAGTACTCTGAAAATAAAATTGTTCAGGAAGAACTATTTTTTTTTTTTTTGTATAAATTATTTTAAAATTTTAGTTATAATATGTTTGAAAATTTTAATTGTGTAAGAAAAATTTATATTTTTACTTAAAATTTAAACACATATTTTTTAGTTTTTATGTTTATTTTAACATTTTAACATTTGTAACTTATTTCAATTATGTTGGACAAAATTCTAGAAACAAGTCATTTTGACATTTCAAAGCAAATTTTTAATAATATGATAAAAAGCTGCTCATGAATATAAAATCCCGTTGTTTATGTTATAATTTGTTTTTGAAACATAGCTATATCACATATGTAAGTAATTATTACAATAATATTTGAAACTAAAAGAAAATTTTTTTCCAAAAAATTTGTTTAAAAATTTAAAAAAATTTGACAAATAGAATCACTGTGCAGCGGGGAGAGGGAGGGAGGAAGGAAGAGGAGAAGTCCCGCTGCCACGCGTTTGACCCGCCCCGGCACCTCTAGTTGTTACTTCCTCTCCCGCTCTCCCCTCTCCCTCTTCTCCCTCCCTCTCTCCCTCTCATCGCTCTCTCTTGATAATCTCTTTTTGCGTCCTTTTTTTATGGAAGAACGCACACAATTTGCATGTTCAGTTCAGTTCAGTTCAGTTCAGCAGGAGGCCTGATTATTGTAACGATTGAGTTGAGATTGAGAGCCACAATAACTATGGGCATGAGTATTCAAGTATCCGACTTTCACTTTTGATTGACACGTGATTGATGTTTCCATTTGCGCATTTGCCACTGACAGCGACAGCGACAAGGAAAAAGCCCGAAAGGAAACCAGGAAACGGAAAATGAGGCCAACTACAACAATTGTCATTTAGATCTCTGTTTAGCTATGAATAGCTTAGTTTAAGGATGTGTTGGCTGAAAGAAACATGGAAGCTATAGCGAGGTCACTTGAAACAATGATGATGATGCTAAGTAAAGGAATGAATTATCAATTGTAGTTGAAAAAAATTAGTTAAAAATATTGTTACACTAATATAACTGAGTCAAAATGTATCAGAAACCGCAACTAAAGATTGTTGATAATCTTATTACATCAAAAAATCAGTGACTAGAATACAATTACAAAAAAAAAGAATGATAATGATTATAATTGAGCGAAAAAAATAATTAACACAAATAATCATTATTTATGTTTTTTATTTTTCTCCCTTAATATCCTTAAAGCCCAATTTACACGATCGGTTTCCGACCGACACTTTACGTTAATAAATCGTCGGTCTCGTGTGAACACGCAAAATTTTAGAGCGTCGGTTTGTCATCGAAGCAAACTTATACATATGAGAATAACATTTTTTGGTATTTTTTGGTGCTTGTTGAATGGCAACATTTTCCATCGGTCAAAAAGTGTCGGTCGGAAACCGACCGTGTAAATTGGGCTTAAGTTATTACTGTGTAATTTTTAAAACATAACTCATAATCATTACTGTCCCTGAAATACATATACACTACTGGCCAAATGAATAAGTACACTCTTTCTTTTACTATAACAGCTATTATAAGTCAATTCTTCAAATTAAAAAAATATATATGGAAGGTCATCTAAATTCCCTTTCCTCGATTTAAAAAAAAAAAATTGTGGGATTCAAAAACATTTTACAAACAATTTTAGGAGTGTGCGAAAAAAAAAATTTAAAAAATCTTTTCACTTATATTTTTTATAATTTTTTGAAAATTTCTTAAAAGGCACTTATTGTATGAAAGTGACGAATAAGTGCCTTTTAAGCCAGTTTCAAAAAATTATAAAAAATATAAACGAAAAAATTTTTGAACATTTTTTTTTGCAGTCACTCCTAAAATTGTTTGTAGCTGTTATAGTAAAAGAAAGAGTGTACTTATTAATTTGGCCAGTAGTGTATGTACCTTAATTCAAAATTGCATTTGATTATTTTATTAGAATGTCTTCAACACTTAGAGCCGATTGAAGATTGTTTTAAGACATTCAAGATTTGTTTAATCAATAAATTCATCGACATCTATATTTTCCATCTCTATTTCTTTAACTAGTTTTACGAATTTCTCTAATTTTTAATTCATTTATAATTCAAGCATTTATTAAGGCAAAAGAAACGCCTCAAAGTATGCAACAGATTTTTCAATAGCAAACTAAATAGCATCTTAAAATTGCTTAAAGAATATTATTAGTATATTTAAGTAAATGATAACTTTGAATGTCTTTATACTGTCTATACTACTCTTATTTCATTATTCGATTAATCTGAATATATATAAACATACTGACTCTATAAATCTCAAATATAGATGCTTTAGAAGATTAAAATATGTCATGAGCAGTTTAAATAAATCCTGAAAATACATGGAATCAAATTTAAAAAAAAATTACCCTTGAAATTTAATATTTGTCGACTTTATCTAGTTTTTTCGTTAATAATAAACACAGAATAAATTTTAAATAAATAATTTAATAATAATACGGTAGCATGACGTTGCGAAAGTTGCCGTGGCGCCATCTAGCGCTCGTAATATCTAAAATAAAATGCTTTTTTTTGTTGATTTTAGTATGAAATATTTTGTTTTTTATTTATGTTTCATTTTGTTTCGTACTTGTATTAATTGTGGTTTTCATTTAGAGATATTTTTCTGTTTGTTTTTTTTAGAGATATTTTATATAATTAATAGGAATTTAAGTTGCGTTCAAATAATGTTCAATAATTTTTAGATTTACGCATATATATATATATTTATATATATTATGGATCATCTTTCATTTATATTTGTTGTTATTATTGTGGCATAAAAGGTGAATGACAGAGACATCTGTATAAATGTATGTGTGTGTGTGTGTGTGTGTGTGTATATATATATCGCTAACATTTTAAATGGATTCAACAAAATATGTTTTTGTTTGTTTTTTCTTCTCTTTTTAATGATGATTGCAAATGAAATTCGCTGCGTTTTTTTTAATTGTGTATGAGAACCAATTTTGTACATTTGTGGATACAAAAAACAATTGATAATCAAATATAGATATAGATACTATATATATATATATTGGTATTAATATATATATGTATATGAATAACAAAGGCTCTACATGCACTTGGATAAATATACAGATGCAGTTGCAGATAAAGATACAGATACAAATATAGATACAGATACAATTACAGATACAGATACATGTATTTGGGAAATATTGATTCGCAATTAAAAAAGTTGACATACATTAAGTCAAGTAGAATTACTTATTGAATATATAATGCAATATATTTGGATTTGATTTCCATCATCATGATCATGATTGAATCAATCACAATCAAACGGATTTTATTCATTTTGTTTGTTCTTGACCTAAATCAGAGTCACTTATAATACTAAGAAGCAGTCATTTATTCTCCATTTAAATTTACGTGTTGTCGTCACACTTTTATTTTGTTTTTTCCTTGAATCCTGAAACAGATTTCAATTTACTGTACAAACTCTCCGTCTCTTTCTTGCTACGACTACAAACGTGTGCTATTATAAATATATATATATATATTTAAATATTTCAATATTTATATGTTTATGTTTTAAATATATTACAATGCTTTTCATAAAAGAAACAAATTAATAAAAAATTGTGTCATCGTTTTTTCGAAAATATTTTCTAGTTTCTTGTTTTTGTAAAATATGTATCGAAAATGGGGCGGGGCAAATGAATTGTTGTTGTTGTTGTTGTGTCTATATAAGAGCGTATATATTTGTATTGTATATAGTTGTAATTCGTTCAGTCTCAGTCTCACAAATAGGAAAGTATTTTTATTACTTGCTATTTATTGTATTTTATATATTTTATTTTTTAATTTTTAAATTTTAAGAGCTTAGAAAAACTTGCCAAATATTGCACGTAATAAAACAAAATCACAACCAAGAAAGTCGAAAAACCAAAAATCGAAAGCGAAATAAAAAAATCAATTTTGTTTTTTATAATTTTGATTATCTTGTTTTTATATTTTCCATGTATGTAGGTCTTCATCATTAGCATTAGCATTAGCATTAGAATTAGATTATGCGTATATAAATATTGCATATGCTTATGTATAAAGTCTTAGAGTCTAACATATATCATATATAATATATATATATCTATTATATCGCTAACTTTGCGTCTTTGTATCGAATACAAAAATACAAAATGTGAATTTTGCATTAGTCTTAGTCTCAATTAGCGGGCCATTCCCCTCCCCCCTCCCTCAACACACGAACACACGACGCAGTTGACAATATAGAAATATTGCGTATACGCCGCGTGCTCCAAAGGGCAGAAATACTTAAACATTACGAATTGGTGTTGTTTCTTACAGTTATAGAGCTGGTATTAGCTACAGTATATAGTAAAGTATATAGTATATAGTATATCGTATATATATATGTCTATATGTATATAGTACAGAGTTTAAGATTAGACTTAACGCTAGTCAGCCTCATTAATATTATAAGCTTAAATGTTACGTTTCAATTACATTAATCAGACAATGACAATAATTAACTAAGCTTTGCACTTAAACATTAAACATTGAGAATAATTAATAATTAATAAAAACGAAGACTAATTGAGAGCGTTTTATAATTTTGGTAAAGTTTCAAATACGAATTATTTTCAAGTGATTTTCTTTTTTTTTTTTTTTGGGAGCTGTTTTGAAATTGTTTCTAATTAAGGCGCAAAGTAGAGAAAGTTTATGATATATATAGATATATATATGTTTCTATTTAATATTATTTATGTAGTTTACTAATATTTTATGCATATATTACTTTATTTAAGTGTATGTTTTAATGTGTTTTCATAATACAAATACAATTGTAAATGTAAATGTGGACAAATATGGAAACAGTCAAAAGCACCGATTTTTCAGCTAAGTTTTTTTGTTTTGTTTTTATCATTTTTATGTTTTCGTAATCATATCAATAATCATAATGATAATGTTAAACACTACTTGGCTAATTAAATGTATGGGCTAAACACTAGTTGAATCAAGCGGTTCTTTTTCTAACACACAATTCACAAACTGAAATTCATGAAATTTCGTCACTTATTTTTGATTTCCTATTTTGTTTTTTTTTCAATCTTTCTCTCGCACTATTTACAAAATGGTTGCACTTAAAATACATACAAATATATATGTGTGTATTATTGTATTGTATATATATATTTATATATAAAATACGTATTTTTTCAACTGCTATTTCATCTAAATCCTTTTTGTTCTTATTGCTTTCTGCTCAAAATTTGGAATTGTAAGCAAATTGTTTTTGTTTTCAGTGCTAACGAAATTCAAATAAGGCAACTTGAATCTAATTGTTTATATATATATCAATTTATATATATTTTATGTTTATGTTGTGTGTCTGTGTGTGTGTTTACTTTTAGGCATAACTGTCTGAAAACTCAAATCAAATTTAAATGCATTTGCTTTTTTCATACATTTTACTTTTTGCGCTTTTTTGTTGTTATAAACAATTCTTTTGCTTTATTTAATATAAAATATTTATCAAAAATAATATGCTGTTTTTTTTAGATTTTTTGTGGTTGTTGTTGTTGTTGCTGGGAATTGCCAATTGTTGAGATCGTTTTTTGTTTTTTTTTTCTTCATAGCGCGAAATGAGTTTAAATTTTGTGTGTGTGTGGATTGTGTGTGTGGATTGTGTGTGGATTCTATGTACAAACTAATCATAATACTTGTGCTACAGTCACGTGCGTCTGTCTGTGTACCAGTTTCAATTGCTTGACTTATTTACTACTTTTATTTCCTTTTTTGTTATTGCACTTTAATTTCTAATTAGAATTGTTTTACTTTTTCTTTTTCTTTTTGTTTTTTTGAGTGTATTTTTTACGTGCACTCAATGATCATGGGCTGATTGGAGGACTCAATGACCGAGGGTCGATTCTCCTGCGTCTGCACCACGTGTGCCACATGTGGCAAGTACGAGTCCTGCAGCGGCTTCAGCGACTTGGGCGAATGTTGCGTCAAGTGATGTTGCTGATGTGGCGGCAACTGTTGCTGCTGTTGTTGTTGATGTTGTTGTTGCTGTTGTTGCTGCTGTTGTTGATGTTGCTGTTGTTGCATGTGGTGTGGCGACTGATTGGCGGTGGTCAGCAGCATGGGCGGACCTCCGTGTCCGCCGTGTCCGCCATGTGGCGAGTGCAACAAATGTGATGTTGCATGTTGCTGCTGCTGCTGTTGTTGTTGCTGCTGTTGCAGCTGTTGCATGTGCATGTTGCCGCCCAGCGGTATGAGACGCGGCGGCGACTGTCCGCCCGCCAAATGCCGCAGGCTCGGATGCACCGGATGCTGCATGTGTTGCTGCAACTGCTCGAACGCCTCTCGCGAGTCCGGCTCCGGCAAGTCCTTGTCTGCAAGAACAGAAAGAAAACATTTATGAGTCACTGTTCAAGTCGCAAAATTCAAGATAAGAATTATGAATTGCTATTTATTACAATTATTATCTATTATAATTATTTATTTATTATTTATTTTTTATGAATTATTTATTTATTATTTACTTATTATTTATTTATTAATTATTTGTTAATAATTAATTTTACCGCTTGGTTTATAAGTCAATATGTAATGCAAAAGTCTTTAATATTTTTTCAACTTTTATTTTTTTGATAAAAAAAAAATCGCAGAGTAATGAATTTTAAATTTTTTTATAGAAATCTATCATTCATTAAATTTTTAAATTATAAAATATGCAATTTTTCTCAATATAACAATTAACTAATGACCTATTTGTCAATTTTTTTGTTAAAAGTTTGAAAATAATTTGATTTTACATATTTTCTTTAAACATTTTAATATTATTTTTTTTTTTATTAAAATTAAAAGTTATGAAATAATCAATTTATTTATGTATTGAGATAGAAAATATGTCTTATTTGTCAAAAAAGACACTAAATAATTTGACTTAAATACTTTATAAATTATGCAAATTTTTACAATTAAATTTTTAAGCTGATTAAAACACTGAATAAATGAAAATTCATTCTTTTCCAGAAATCATAGTACAACTATTATATAACATGTTCATAATTAAAACTGAAAATGAAAATTCAAGAAAATTGTTTTCAAAGTGGCGATTTTTGCTTAATTTTTTGTTATTTAGTTCTCCAAATAAGTTAGTTATACTGTTATATTTTATTCAGAGTAAAATACGGATTGTATAATATTTAAACGTTTAATATTTTCCAGAAATAATATTACGGCTCTTATTATCAATTTTTGTATTTTATTTGTATTTTCATTTTATTTTGTAATTGTATTTTAGATATAAATTTAATGCAATTATTTTTTCCAAGCTGTTTTTTTTTTATTTTTATTATTTTGTGATTTGTATTTTTTGCTATTTATTTTATTGAATTTAAATATAGACATAAATTCAATGTTATTAATTTTTTCCAACTGATTTTTTTATTATATTGTGTAGTGTATGTTTTTTTAATTTAATGTAAATTCAATGCAATTAGTTTTCGAATTGCTCTTTTTTTTTTGTAATGCAATGTAATTTTTTTTTATATATATTTTTTAAATTTTTTTTATTATTTTTTTTTTTTTTCCTAAGAATATAAATGAATATTGAAAGAATTGAAATTTGGATATAAATTCAATGGAATTAGTTTTCCAGCTGTGTCTTTTATCATTATTCGTGATAAGTAATATTTTTTTTTTTTTTTTTTTTTTTTTTTTTTGGTAATGAGTAAAAGAGTATGAGAAACTCACCTAGACACTCGGAGGTGGCCGCTGCCGCCATGGCGAGCTCCTCCTCGAGGTTGTTGGGCTTGCAGCTGGTGGTCTTCCAGTGCGTGCGCAGCCCCGAGGCGCTGATGTACTTCTTGTCGCAGCCCTGACAGACATACGGACGATCATTCGTGTGGAGTCGCTTGTGCAGCTTGAGATGGACGAACTGCGTGAACTTCTGGGGGCACAGGTCGCAGGCGTAGGGCTTCTGGCCGCTGTGCAGGCGCAGATGGGTCTTCAGGTTGGAGGTGCTGGAGAAGCGCTTCTTGCAGATGTCGCACTGATGCGGCTTCTCGCCCGTGTGCACCAGATGATGCTTTTGGAGATGGGCCAGCTGGGTGAAGCTCTTGGTGCAGACGTTGCACTTGAAGGGCCGCTCGCCGGAGTGCGTGCGCAGATGGACCTTGAGGTTGCTCAGCTGTCCAAAGGTCTTGCAGCACACGTTGCACTCGTAGTGCATCTTGCCATCCTTCTTCTTCAGCGGATACGGCAGCGAGCGATAGCCGCGCGAGGCCAGCGAATTGGGACTCAGGGGACTTCCGCTGCGAGGACACGAATTGCCATCGGGCGACAGGGAACTGGGCGGGCTGATCCTCAGGGGGGACAATCTCTGGAGAGGCGTCAAGGGCTGCATCAACGGATGGTTCAACATTTGTGTGCTGCTCTGCAGCAGATGCAGATTGGAGGAGGAGCCTCCCCCGGAACTCCCTGTCGACTGCCTGTCGAAGGGCGAGTGGGAGCTGTGCGGCGGCGAGTGGAAGGTGGACATGGAGGTGGAGCTGGCACTGGGATAGCCCCCGCCCGCATATCCCCCGCCCACATAGCCCGGCGAGTGCTGACCCGGCGAGTAGATCACATGATGGTGACCCAGATGATGGTGACCCAGATGATGATGCACTGCAGCCGACGACGACGACTCCCCCTCCCCTTTGATCCGGGCCAGCGCCAACTCCTCAGCTGCCACTCCGCCACCCATCTGCGTGGACATCTCCTGGGATTGGCCCAAATTGGAGCTGGAATCGGGGCTGACGGCGTTGCCATATCGCTGGCTCTTCTTGTAGCTGTACGCCATCTCCGTGGGCGATGAGGGCGGGGGCGTGGCTGAATTGGCCTGCCGGCACGCCGCCTCCAGGCGATGATGGTGCTGGCTGGTGAGGATCGTCTCCAGAATGCTCGAGCTGGGCTGATTGAAGCGCACGTAGCGTTCACTTGACATGGAAATGGGACTGGGATCGGCCTCGTAGTAGGGCTTACTCAGGGGCACTATAGTCCGGGTGGGTTCCAGCACAATCACCGTGGAGCTGGCGGGCTGTGAGTTGGTCGCCTCCATATGATGTGTGGACGTGGAAGTGGAGGTGGGCGGAGCTGCCTCCTCGCCCAGCGTGGTCGTCGTGGTCGCCTCCTCCGGCAGGTCCTCCGCGGGCAGCGTCTGATCCTCGAGAGAAGTGGGTGGCAGCTGCTGCTCCTCCACATCCTGTTTGATCTTGTGCTTGAACTCGTACTTCAGCGGCATCTTCACCTTGAACTTGCGATACTCGTTCTTGTCCGCCTCCGAGCTGGGCGTGGTCGCGATGGGCGTCGTGCTGGGCGCCATGGGGGGCGTGACGGACTTCTGTAGCTGTATCTGTGCGATGACCGTCTCCTTGGGCGCGATGGCCTTCTTGGAGCAGTCCAGGACATAGTTGTGCTCGCTCTCGCTGTCGCTGGAATCCTCCGGCGGCGTCAGTCCGTCCTCCTGGCACTCGTTGCTGTGGTAGCCCTCGTCGGATCTGACCGATCTCACGCTGCCGTCCTGCGGATAGGGATTGTCCTTGCCACAGAGCGGCGAGCCCGCCGTCTCAATGATGACCGAGGCATGCCGAGAATGCTGGATGTGCGGATGGGAAAGATGCTGATGATGATGATGGGCGGAGGAGGAGGAGCTGACGGGCGCAGAGGGAGCAGGAGCAGGAGGCGCTGGCTGGCCAGGTAAATGCAGACCCATCACATAGGTTATGTGACTCACAGCCACCTCGGCGGGAATCTCCGGAGCAGCCATGGCATAAAGTCCCTTCTTCTCAGTCTCGTTCTCCGCCTCCGCCTCCTCCTCCTCTTCCTCCTCCTCCGCATCGACACTGCCACCGAAAATCGTGCGCTCGGGGTCGACATCATAGCCCAGACGGCTGGCAAAGTCCTTGCAGTACCAGACCATCAGCTCCTCGTTGGGCAGAATGTCGCGGGTGGTGTAGAAGTAAATGTTCTCCTCGTGCTGACACGCCACCAGGTTCATCACCTGCAGACTGTACGCGGAGGCCACGTAACGCATCCAGTTCGACTGCGAGCGATCCGAGCCATCCAGATAGTAGTAATCATCGTCCTTGAAGATCTACAGAGAGCGAGAAGAGAGAGCAAAAGCTTGTTTAAGGCGAGCTTTCTTCATGTGAGATCAATCAAGTAACCACAAACAACAACACAGAAAAGCAAGAGCTACAAAAAGAGAGTGAAAGCTTTGCGAGATGAGAGCGCAAAAGCACAAGGCTTGACAAGCTTTTAAAAGAGAGAGCGAGAGAGACAGAGAGTGAGAGTGGAACAGCAGAGAGTGCAGTTAGAAGCTAGACAGTTGCAGTAGGTCAAGTAAGTTATTTGACAAAGAAAATTAACCAAGTTGACTTAAATTAAAAAAAAAAAAATTTACCTATTCAATAGAATTTAGAATTTTTAATTTTAATTTTCTAAATAAGTCGACTTAAATATAAAAAAAAATATTTAAATACTTAATAAAATTTCGAATTTTTAAAAATATATGTTTTGATTTTTTGCTTCTTTTTTTTCATTTTTTAAATAGTTTTTTATTGTTATCAAGTTAAAAATTATAAATACTAATAATTATTTTGACGAAATTCGGATCATTTTAATTATTATTATTTTTTTTTAATTTTCAAAGTAGTTTTTAACGTTTTTAGAAAAAGTTTAAGATAAAAATAGTTATATGAACAATTTAGCTGAATTTTAAACCAAAAAATCCAGTGCATTAAATTTTTTTTTTATTTTTTTTAAGTAGTTTTTTACATTTTTAGAAAAAGTTTAAAATAAAAATAATTGAATTTTAAAACAACAAATCAAGCACATTTTATTTTACATATTAATAACTTTAATCGTGTTAATTTTCATACCATTTATTTGAGTTTTTTGTATGATATTTCTTAAAAAATTGTGTCCTTTTACTTAAATTTTATATAATATATCTATTGTTTTTAGAGCATTTAAAAAAAAATTAAAAGCTATATAATGATATTTTTTTTAAACTATTTTATTCAAAATAAAATAAAATAATTTTTCAACTCTGTCAGAATAAGTACTTGACATACTGTAGATAGAATGAAAGAGAGAGAGAGAGAGAGATAGAGAGAGTGCGAGTCACATAAAATGAAAATGAAAGCATAAGCATAAAAGGTGGTACCTTAATATTCCCGTAGGTTATGTGGCGTGTTCCCTGCACCTGATTTTCAATTATCAAATCCGCAACCAAAATGCAAAAATTGTAATTTGGAATTTGTAGATAGATTTTGGGTGGTATATATATGTACATATATATATAGTATATATGGGTATTTTTGTTTATTTTATGCACATGAAATTAAAAATTAAGAGAAACCAGTTGGTTAGTTTTCGTTCGTTGCAAACAAAATGCAAAAATTAAGCTTAAAAATTTAAATTTAAACAAATAATTTTAGATATGTTATGCTAAAAAAAGAGAGACTTTTGCTTACCCGCCAGAAATAGCGCGCCTTATTCTTATCATTGGGATAGTTGGAGGTTGGAATGCCTTCAAAGGGGCCAAAGCGCGTGCCGCGCGGTATGACGCCGCTGCTCCAAACTCCTTCAGTCTGTATCGAAAACAAAGAGAGCGCAAGTAAATAAAAGAGCGTAAGAGAGAGAGCGCTCGCTTTGCTCACCTTAACATTTGGCGTTGAGTAGACCATTGAGGATTTGAGCGTCAGGCTGCGCGGCAGTGTTTTGTCCGCTCGATTCGGCAGCCCGCGCTCGGCTTGCACATCGGGCACCAGATAAACCGCGAGTCGCTCAAACTCCTGCTCGCGCATGCGCGTCACATCGTAATCCTGTGTGCCGTCGGGCGTCGGACTGCGACTGCGGCTGCGACTGCGACTGCGCGAGCGACGCAGCAGCTTGGCATGTGGATGGTGTGGATGTTGATGTGCATGGTGTGAGTGTGGATTGTGTGGATTGTGTTGCTGCTGCTGCTGTTGTTGTTGCTGTATGGCTATGTGTGTGGATTGTGTATTGCCTGACGTCGCTGACTTCATTGTGATTGGCGCTGGCTGCACTTGTTGCGGCTGCTGCGACGCCGACTGCAACTGCGACTGCGATTGCTGTTGTTGTTGTTGCTGCTGCTGTGTATGCTGATGATGTCCATGCATTTTGTATTTACAGCTAGTTGAATGCTTTGCTGTTGTTGCTTTTGCTACTTAGGGCTAGACTTTTGTGTTGTTGTTGTTGTTGTTGCTGTTGTTGCTGTAATTGCTTAATTCACTTGATCTGCAAAGAGCGCAAAAACAAAAAGAGAAAGAGAGAGTGATTAGTAACTGTTCTGTTTTGGCTTTTCACTTTTTGTTGTTGTTGTTGTATTTTTGCGCTAGAACTATTAATAAATACGTCACACACACACACACACATACAAACGCACGCAGCGAAAGAGAGTGACAGCGAGAGCTTCGCCCACTCAGTCAGCAAATACACTCAAATATATGCTATGTATTTGTGTGTGTGTGTGTGTGCATGTGTGTGCATGTGTGTGTGTGTGTGTGTGTGCCTGCAGTGTTGCATTCGTATTTCAATGGCGTCGTTATCGGCAAAATAGCGGCAGCAAGCAGAAAAGAAAACTAAAAATTGACGAGCGACTTTTGCCGCGCTCTCTTCGCCTCTTCGCCGCTCTCTTCGCCTCTGTGCCGCTCTTTTCGGCTCTTTTTGCACAGTTCAAGATTGCGGCGGCCTAATGGAGGTTACGCGTTCACGTTCAGGGGCAAATCATTGCCCCCAACCCCAGCCGAATAGAATTTTTCTTTTAACCAAAAAAAAATATGACAAAAAAGAAAAATGTTAAAATTATTAGAATAATGCACTTTTGAGTAGCTGCTTTTAATTTTTATGCATTTAAAGCAGTTTATTTGTTGCTTATATCAATTTAAATTAATTATTAAGTTGCCTTTGATACAAAAAATGAATATTAATAACTCACTTTTAAACTTTTACTGTTTTTTTCTTTATTTAAAACATTGTTTTTAATTTTATACTTATTATTATAAATTTTGAATTGCATTTACTGATGTTTTCTGTATTTAAAACATTGCATTTATTTTTATACCTGTTATAATACATTTTAAAATGCATTTATTGTTCACTTTACTGTTTTTTACTTTATTTAATATATTTTAAAAATATATATAAATTGTTTATTAAGCTAAAACAAACTCACTTTTGGCCAACTGCTGTTTGTACTTTCGTTTTTTGTGCTGCATTTAAAAACACAGCTTATTTTTGGTTGCTTATACTAATTTTAATTAATATATTCCTGCTAATTGAGTTGTTGTTGTTGTTGTTGCTCGCACACTGAATACGCTTTAAATTTAAATAATTATTGCTCTTTTTGGCTTATATATTTTGTTACATTTTTTGCTGCTGGCAAATTACGCATCACTTTCCGTTTCGTTGCGGGTTTCGTTTGTGCTCGATATACAATACATACATATAAATATTACGCATACGCCGCGTTTGCCCCGAACTAAATTAATTTGCAATAAATTTGCAATAATTTTGCATTAATTTTATTAAGTTGCTCGAAAATTTGTCAATTATTTTTCTACTAATTTTCGGAGGTGGAGGCGGAAGAAGAAGAGGCGGAGAGACAAAAACACCGTTAGAGCGACAAGAAGCGACCGCAACGCAAACTCGAATCGAATGCACTGACAAAAAGTAACTCAACACGGCAACGGCGACATCACAAATATATACATACATACATATATATATTCTGTGTCTTCCCGTTGGATTCTCTCTATATAATATATACATGTATATATGTATGTGTGTGTGTGTGTGTTTTAATGGCGCTCACACAATTGCAGCTATGCGGAAATGTAGCCAAGTCTAGGGGTGTGAGTTGAGGCAATACAAAACAAAAAAAAAAAACTAAATAGAAAATAGAAAATTATTAAACTAATGCAAAAAAAGTTGAGTCGAAATGAACGTTGTGCCCATCCACACAGACGCGGAGCGAGTGTTCCTACTACTGACCCACATATGTATACGCCATCTACAAACTACAATACAAGCACACACGCATGCAACCGGCAGAGAGAACAGCAGCGACAGCGACTGCAACGACAGCGACTGCGACTGCGGCGCCATGCTCAAAGCTCATTCGCCGCCAATGCACCCAATTCAAGTGAGCGAGAGCGAGGCAGAGGCAGAGGCTGAGGCTGAGGCAGACCGAGACCGCGACCGAGACCCAGAATTTTAGTCGGCATAGTGAATGCACTCACTCACTCATACACACATACACACACACACTCACTCACGCACGCACTGTTGCCATTTTAGCTAATTTATGGCTAGTTTTAGACATTTTTTTTATGCTTACGGGTTTTTTAAATTAAAGAAAAACTTAAAAACATATATCTTTTGATTTTTGCAAGCATTGAAATTTTAAATGACAAAAAATTACAAAATATACATACAAGTTAAATTTAATAAATTAAGTTTCATTATAATAAAATAAAATTGAGAAATAAAAATGAATTTTTAATTTTTTATTTGAGAAGCATAACTTATTTTATTACTTATATTAAAATCGAATATGTATCATTTTTTCATATATTTAAAACTATTTATAAAAAAGAATGGAAAATTAATTTTTCTGATGAAAACTTAAAATAAAGTTAATTTTTTAATTTTAAATTTTTTTTTAATTTAATTTTGTGCTTTTATATTTAAAACTGTTTATGAAAAAGAATTGAAAATTAATTTTGCTGATAAAAACTTAAAAAAGTTAATTTTTTAATATTTAATTTTTTTTAAATTTAACTTTTTAATTGAAATTAATTTGTTTTTTTAATTGTGCATTTTTTAATTTATCTTTGTATATTTTTAATAAATATTTCTTATATTATTTATTATATTTTTATTATAAGTATACAAATCTAGCTAATTTTAACGCTCAAAAATTCTGCCAACTCACACACTTGCTCACTGCAACGCTGACTGCGACGCCAGCGCAGCCCAAAATTCAAAGCAACAACAACAACAATACTCACTTCGCTCAATTTTGCGTTCAAGGGTTGCGCTTTTGAGCGCCAATGCAAAAATAGCAAAAGCTTTCGCCGCTTGCTCGAATTGACTTGACTTGAATTCGCCGGCACTGCACTTCGCCGCGTTACAAATTTGAGTGCCGGCGAAACGAACAACGGTGGTTGCAATCTAACGTTACTTTTGGTCTCTTCTTTGGTGTGTGTTTGTGTTCTTGTGTTTGTTTTTGTTTTAGCCGCCGTCGCCACAATCATAAATTTATTGTGCAAGGCTAACAGAGGCAACGGCGACTGCAGCAGCGACGGCGACTGCGGCAGCGACAGAGCGCAACTATTGATGAGGCAACAGATTTTTTGGCAAAGGCAAATTCGACGTGTTGTCAAAAGTTGTGATGCCACAAGTGTGATTGATGAGCCCCAAGGAGCCAATTACTCAGATTTTAAGTGGACAGCTGGGAAATGGAAGAGAGAGAGTGGAATAGAGAGAGAGGCAGCTTTTGAAAGCTTAGGCTTAGTTAAAGCAACAAAGCTGAGATCACTTAAAAATGAAAAGAGAGCGTTGAAAGAGAGGCAGCTTTTAAGAGCTTAGATTTGTGTTGAGCAGCATAACTTATGCTTATGTAAAGTAGCAAAGAGAGAAAACGCATTCAAACACTATAATTCGCAACTTGTTCTAATCACACAAATAAACTTGTCAATTGCGGCACTTTTGACTTGACAATTTCTTATCAATTTCTTATCAGCAAATCGAAAGCGAACAATGCAATTGATTGTATATTTTTGATGAATATATTTTTAAAATAAAATATTTGATGATAATTTTAAAACTCACCCCAAAATAGTTTTCAGTGCGTTTAAATCGTATTACAAATCAAATTACGTGTACAGTTTACTTCAGTTTTCTTTGTTATTATTATTATTTCTATTTTTTTTTTTTGGGCAATTGCCGTTAGAATATATTTATCTGTGCGCTAAACGCACGTAGAATGCGAACTGCGGCAACGTGCAGCATAAAATGAGAACTTTTTGCCCAGAATTCAAATGGCAATGCAATGCAGCGGCAACAACACGGATGCAAACAGATACACAGATACATAGATACACAGATACAGATATTGTATCTGTATCTTGATGTGCCTGTGTTATTGTGTTGCACTTGCACTTGCATTCGATTCTATTTTGATGAGTGCGGAAATGTGCGAATTTATTTTGGCTAGCTACATTTTAGGGCTGTGTGTGTGTCTGTGTGTCTATGTGTGTGTGTGTGTGTGGGTGTGTGTGGTTGTGCTGCTTAGCCATTGGCGCCATTAGAAATGCAGACAGTTCACGTTTTTGTTTTCTTACATACATAGTTAGTCAAATAATTGTTTGATTTATATTATTATTTTAAAATGAAGAAAACAATTTTTTTAAATAAATACAGCTTTTCAAGAAATAAATCCCACGAAAATATACATTTAAAATTAAAAAAATTTTTTAATCAATCAGATTATTTTTAAACTTGCTCAAAAACCAAAAGCAACTTCAAAAAAAGAACAAGTACAATTTAAAATAAATCAACTTTTTTTAATAATTCTAGAAATAATAAATTTTACTCAAATATATATTTAAAATTTAAATAATTTTTTGATTTATGTAATTTTTTAATAAATACAGTTTTTTTTTAATTATTCAAGAAATAAATCCCATTAAAAAATACATTTAAAATTAAACACATTTTTTCAATCGATCAGATTATTTTTAAATCTCTAAAAAAACATAAGCAACTTTAATAAATTAAATAAATTTTAATTCACAATATTTATATAATAATTTATTATATTTTTATATTTTATTTATTTTTATTTTATTATTTAGTTTTTATTTATTTTATTTTATTTTTTTTTATTTTTCTGAATAGACATTTCACTTAAAATAAAATCTATGTTTTTTTTTTTTATGAATTTGAAGCAGTTTATTTGAGAAAAAAACCTTTAAAAAACTCAAAATTTTTGTTATTATAAATTTAATTTATAAGACTAACTGTATTTATTTATAAATTCTTTGGTTTTTTTTCAATTTATTTTTGGTACTTTCGATTTTCCGCTTGGCAGTTGGCAGAATCGTGTGTGTGTTTTCCCGCTAGTCGACGGAAACTTTCGCTAGGCAACTAACCAAAATTGGATACTACGATTAGTTGATACTAATTCCCCCCGCCTCCCCTCGCCCCCTGCCCTCACTTAACCCCCTCCCTAGGCACACAGAACAGATGCGTTTTGGCGTGTGTCTCTCTAGGAAGTCGGAATGCAATGTAAATACTGAAAACACATATTGAAATGCACTCTGTATCTGTGTGTGTATGTATGTGTGTGTGTGTGTGCAGATAGTGCGCCAAAAAAGCTTTTCGCTATCGCTGTGAAAAATGAAAATAAACAGCTGCACACACACATATCGACACACACACACTCACACACACACACACAGCGCATTAGAAACAAAAAGTAAAAAGCTCAACGCTTTGCGTTTCTAATCATCGCACAATTGCATTTGAAGGACACGAGACGACGTTCAGTGTAGGGCAATCAGAGGGGAGAGGGAGGGGCAGAGAGAGAGGGAGGGGTAGGGTGGGGAGAGGGTGTGATGCAGGAATTGTATGAGAAATTTGCTTAGAGTTGCGCAGCAAATTAAAAATAAATAAGCGACACTCACACACACACACACACACATACTGTGATACTGAGACACGAACGCATTTCATGTTTACGACATAATCAAAAAAACTTGTAACAGCAATGACAGATGCAAAAGATACCCTATAAAACACAATGTGAAAGAAACTGATGTGCAATTAAAAATTGAATCAATTTTTTTATAATTAAAAAATGTTGAAAAAATTTTAAAAGCAAAAATTTAAAGTAAATAAATGAAAATTAATGACAACAAATATGAATAAATTTAAATATTTCTGTTGGCAGGCGACAGATCAGAAAGAGAAACAAGAATAACAAGAAAAAAATGAAAAAAGTAAAAAAAAGTTGAAATAATCAGAAATCAGAATTAAAATTAAAAATTTTATATATAATTTTTTTTAAATTTTTTCTAAATCTCTTTTTATTATTATTTTTTTTTTTACTATTAAATACAATTTTATTTTACATTTTTAAATGATAACTTTCAACTAAACTCAAAAACTAGACAAATAATTCTACATTTTAAATTTAAAATTTTTTTTTAAATTTTCCAAATTTTTTTATTTTTTACTATTAAATACAATTTTTTTTTAAATTTTGTCTTTTAACTGAATCGTTGGGTCGAGTTTTGAAGTTGACTTTAAAAAGTTGAATAATTAAATAAGTAACTTCCCTTATTAAACTTAATTACTTACAAGTTAATAGTCTATACAATATTTATATAATTCTGATTGCATGTAAATATATTAGACAATTTTTTTTAGTTGTTTTTTGACTTAATCAATATACGCTCTTTGAGTTTTCAAGTTGTTGTTAAGTAAGCCAATAAATAAATTAAACAAATTTAATATTTTCTAAAATGTTACATACTGAGTGACCAAGTCAATATACCCGCTTCAGAGTAAATGCTATAAGTGCATCTAGACAATTGTCAAATGCAACGATTCGTTGACGACTCGCAATGAGTTTAACATTCAACTTGAACGCAGACGACCCGCTGACGTTGACAGCGACGTGGACGTCGACGTTGACGCTGGCGTCGCAGCTGGCGTCATCGTCGTAGTGCATTTGAATTTGTGATAAGCTTTTGCTTTGCACATTGCGCATACGCCGTGTGTTTTTAGCTATGCGAATGCAAATATGTGTGAGTGTAGATGAATACTGTATATGAGTGCATATGAATACTATATATGCATAGATTTCTAAGTATTCATGCAATGCTCATAATAATTTGTGTTTTTGTTGTTATTCTAGACGGTGAAAAACTTCCGCAACGTCGTCGATCTTTATCAAATTGCAATGGGGAAGCGTTGCGAAACGAAACAAAATAAATAAAAATACAACAACAACAACAATAGCAAACAAACCAAATGGCGATATTTTCGAATTCAAGGACAAGTGCGCGATAGGCAACGGGAACTGTACTAACCGCATTCACTACTATGTACATACATATATATACTACCTATATATAACTATAGTTTATATGCTGATAACAACTGCAAATGGTCATAAATTGTGTCGTCCCTGGCATAGTGTCGTCTCTTTCGCACACACCCTGGGTGGCCTTGCATTTTATACTATACTATAGTATCTATAGGAAATCTACGCGTATCTATTAAGTAGTCTCAATGAATAAACAAATTTTGCGATGTATTGCCAAAGTGCAGTGCAAATATTTAATTTATAAAAGCGATTTCTAATCTTTGTAGTGCCTAAAACACACACAGTTTACAGTTCACAGTTGGTATTCCCACTGTGTGATTCAGTTGCAGCCGGAAAATGTGTGGAAAACCCAAATAACATTCAACATTTAGCAACAATTCGAGTAATTTGAAGAGAGAGAGGAGAAATATGTGTAGTTGAAAGGTACTTTGAACCAGTTACAACTAAAACTAATTTCAAGGCAATTACAAGGGCAGTTCAAGTTGATTATTAGCGAGAGGGAGACAGGGAGAGGGAGAGGAAGAAGGAGAGAGAGAGAGTGAGCTAATCATTTAAGTTTAACCCTTTATTAGTTATTTTACTAGTTTTTAATTAAATTGTGTATTAATTTGAGTATTTCAATTGCGAAAATGAATGTAATAAATAATTTTATAACTATACTTAAATAAAATTTAAGATTATTTTGTATTTTTTCTTATGCAAAAATCAATTTAATAATTGCTTCAATAATTTTTATTTTATATTATTTCCGCGATTTTATTGCATTGTTTTAATTATTATTTAATTATTGTGTATTTTATATATTTAACTTTAAGTTTATTATCATTTATATTAGAAATTACAGATGTTTTTTTTTTTAATGAAATTAATTTCAAATTTTTTTATAGATATTTAATGAGTTATTAAAGGTTTTGTTTTATTTCTTTACTTATATATTTACTTATTTTTAAAATAGATTTAATAGTCATTTTTAAAAGATTGTTAATTGATATACTCAAGTTTTATTTAATATTTTTTAAGCTTGCTTTTTATTGATTTAAATAATGCAATGCATTATTTTACTAAGAGTTTTAAAAATAATTTCTTTAAATATTTTTCAATTTTATTTTTTGCTTATGCTAAGCGTTTTATAAATTGTTAATTTAATGTCTTAAATTCATTATTTTTTTTTGTAAGAAAATAATATTTTAACTATTTGTATTATATTTTACATTTATTATTAACATTGAAGAGTTATTGTTTAAATTAATATTAAATGTACTTTATTCGAGTATAAGAGTTGAGATTTATTTGAATAAATTTATAATTTAGGGCTTGATTAATTTGTATTAAATTTTTAATAATTGCATAAATTCATTCTACGTTATTCCAAACTTTTATTAGACTGTCTAAACTGTTTAACTCTAATCATTATGCTGATTCCTCTAAGATCTAATGATCTATGATCTGTGACATACATATTTAGTAGACATTAATCAGTTCCTTAGTTGTTCTCACTATTCTTAATTGCCGCATAAATTATGATTTAATTTATGCATTTAGATGTGTGCAAAAATACAACAAGTTTTTAGAATATTTACACACAAAAATTGTGCAGCAACCCGGAAATGTAAATGCAACAGAATGAGAGAGAGAATGCGAATGAGAATTAGAATGAGAGAGAGGGCGAGAGAGAGGGCGAGAGAATAATAGAAACCGCGACAAATGTATCTGACAGAATTGTTGTAACGTTTTTAAGTACTTGCATTTATTTTATGTGCATGCGAAAAGCGAAACGAAAACGAGATAAACAAATATGCACAAAAGGGGTGTGGTGGAGAGAGAGAGAAAGAGATAGAGAGAGGGGAGGGCAAGGCAGAAGAGGGGGAGTGGGTGGGGCATTTGCATGCAAGCTGATAAAATAAAATTGTGTGCTAAGTCACATGTGAGAGTGGAATGATTGTGAGAGCTTTTTTCTAGGAAGGGGGCAGAGAGAGCGAGAGAGGGTAGGAGAAGGAGGGGAAGGGGTGTCTGACAGTCAGTCAGTCGACAGCATCATCATAACCTTGAGTCACACGTCGAGAATGCGAAATGCATGCGAACGGAATGCAAAATGTATCTGTATCTCTACATTACACACACAAAGTGTATCTGTATCTCAAACTCAAACTGTGCTGTGTATCTTTTGTTGTGTGTAGCGATGCGACCAGTTGCACTCATTATCTAACAACAACAACAACAAACGGAGAACAACAAACAACTTGTAATTTGTAATTAATATATGCACTTCAAGGACAAAATGCTATAATAATTCAATTAATGCTCATTTCAATGTTAAGTGCTATCAAAATGCACACAAAAAATGCTGTTAAAAATTTGTCATTTTCCTACATAATTTTAAATTGAATTTACAAATTTATATAATTTATAAGAATACCTTAATTAATTAAACAAATAAAAAATATCTTTAAAAGGAAAAAAACACTTTTTCTGTTTTACAGTTTTCATTATTGCACTTTATTTTAATTGCATATTTTGAATTTTAATTTATTATAATTTTCAATAATTTATTTGTGACCGTTTTTAGTTGACATTAAATAAAAAAATTAAAAAAAAATGTATTCAAGTCAAAAATGTAAAAAAAAATGGTATTCCTATTTTAAAATTTCAGATTTTTGCCATTTATTTTTTAAATTTAATTTGAATTTAATTTTTATAAATTTAATTTTATTTTCAATAATTCTTTTGTGACATTTAATGAATAAATAAAAATAAGTGAATAATCTGTACCTATACTATACTCTCCCTCTCGCTCTCTTCCACTCGCCCTCTCTCTCTTCCTCTCTCTCTTCCTCTCTCTCTCACTCTCTCTCCCTCTCCTGCTTCCACCTGAAGTTGCACAGTAGCTTGTAAAAGTATTGTTGCGGTTTCGTTGCACTTTAACCTTGAAATTTGTTGCTCAGCTTTTTTTTTTTATTTGTTTTTTGCATTTTGTGAGCGCATGTGCAATAGCTAAATGCAATTACTCTCGCTCTCTTACTCTCTCTCTCTCACTCACTCACTCTCGCTCTTGCCTTGACTCTCTCTCTCTTTATAGGGTTCGCTCTCTCTCCCTCTCTCTTTCGTTCTTATCAGCGCCCGCATATTAATTAGTATTTGACGTCGTTCCTTTTGCGGCTGTTTTACTGTACCACTTGCCCTCCCCCACCCCTTTTGAGTTATTAAAACAACTTTTTAAAAACAAATTTGTGTAAATTTCATTTTTATTTTGCACAACAAAAAAGCGAAAGTATCTGAAACCCTAAACAAATCAAAATGCAAACTCAAAATAAATACAATTATTTTTAACTCATTGGCAAATAAGTCAGCTTCGTTAACCCGATGTATACTATATATATATATGTCTATATATTAAGCTTAACAATTGACGTGCTTAATTTTATTAGCTTTTTGGCTTTGACGTAGGTCGTATAATTTTTTTTGACTTTGTCTAATCATAAAATGCATGCAATTTTTTTTATATTTGTACTCGCATTTTCTCTTATCATCAGTTCACTTACTTGCACTTCTCTCCGTTTCTCCCCCTTCCTCTATTTCTATTTCTCTATCTCTTCCTCTTCTACATTCTCTATGCACTTGACTGCACTTATCAGCTTATCAGCTGCGTTTTTCTTATTGCGCAGTGAAAGTTTTCCATTTTTTTAATGTTTGCTCATTTTACGGTCCCTTTTTTAGTGTTAATTTGAGTATTAAACTTTGTCGCTTAGTTTGCATTACGTGCAGTTAAAACTGCAATACACTACACTACATTTAATGGGGCATATTTGTTTGTAGAGAGAGATAAGTTTGAGTAGTCATCAAATTCAAAGTGATATATAAATAAATAAGTTATTAAATAAAATATCAAATAAATAAGTAAATAAAGTATTAATAGTCATCAAAATCAGAGTGATAAAAAGTCCATTAAAGGTCTATATTTTAGGCCTAAGATACATTTTCAGACGCCTCTAAGTATGCTATGAAACTTTAAACGTGCACATAATTTTTAATAGTTAATTGAAAATATCATTTTTTAATATTTTTTATAAATAATTCAATAATTTTTTGTCGTTGTTGAATAAATAAATTAATCAAAGTGCATTAAAATTTAAATAAAAAATAATAATAAATAATATTCAATTATTTTGATTAACAATTCTATTTCAAGCAGTATAATATCAATTTATTAATTATTTATTTAATTTTATTTAACAAAAAATTTAAGTACTCACAATTAATTCATATCATACTTTTTATTAATTTTAATTGTATATATTAATAAATTATATATTCATTTGATATAAAACTATTTTATTTTATTTAATTTCATTTTGTTTTATTTAAGAACAAATTTTAGGTACTCGAATTTAATTCCTAATAATATCGATTTTATTTTATAACGGTTCGTTTTAGCCAAGACTAACTGTAAGTGCATTCTATCTTAATTATTTATTAAAAATATACGAGTACGCTTTGCTCTTCATTAACATTTAATTAACATAACAGGTCTATGTTAATAACATTTGATTGCTTTCATAGCTGGCAAAGTTTGTTGACTTCTCAGGCTCACTTTGAATCAGAGAAACATTCAATTATAAATTATATATTCACTACAAAAAAATATGTGCTTTTAACTCAGTTTTCAAAAATATATTTTGATTTCAGGAAACTCAAAATAATAATTAAATGAAAAAATTGGATACATAATTATTATTAAGTTATAATTCACTTTCAATTGAACTTATCTTTAAATACATTTTTTATAATAAATAAGTTTTATTAAATGACTTAAATATTAATATTATTTTATTTAGATATAATTCAGCTCTAATTGAACTTTTTCCTTAAATGAAACGCCTTTAATAACTGCCACGCCCCCTTAGATAACAACCTCCTAGCATTGCATCATCTGGCAAACTGCAACGGGGTTCAGTGAACTCAAAGGTCAACTGCCAGCCTGCCAGGACACAGTGGGGACACGCTATGATGGCCATGATGTCATGGCTACCCAACAGAGTTTTCATACATAATTGCACAAAAAGCTGCCAAAAAATATATATATTGAACAGTTTTCAATGACAAATTGCAAGAAATTATGACAAAGAGAATAAATATAAAAAAAGGACTCAAATTGTAGATGTTTGGCAGGATTAATCCTGTTCATAATCACACAAAAACAAAAACAACAACAAACACGACCTACGACAAAGCGATTGAAAATGCGCATAATTTCGAGACGAGTGCAGAAAAGGGCACGGCAAAGGGAAGGGCAAAGGGAAGGACAGACAGCGACAGGACGAGAGAAAGGCGAAAGGCGAAAGGAGCAGGAGAAGGAGACGAAGTCCGTCTGCCAGTTTTGTGGGTGGCTTTTGGCATACAAAAAAAAAGTCAAAGTAAAATTTTCGCCAGACAACAGAAAAGGCGAACGACCCTTTTGAGCGCCAGACGAGACGGCAGCGCACAGTGGGCAAAGCATCGCGATTTTTGCGCACATAAAATTAAAATTTTTTGGCATACTAAATTAGGTTATTATTTTTCTTATCTATTCGATTAACAATACTTTGACATAGTTTATTAACATTTTAAATTCAGACGCTTAGAAAATATATCTGTTATTTTTCAAGATAAATATAAGTTACACTAGGTAACAAAATTGAATTTTTCATCAACGTTTACTACTTTTTCTGATATATACGGCGCTGCCAAACAAACTTTTTAAAACATTTTGTATTATTAAGTTCAGCTTTATTTCTTAAAAAAGTTTTCCAAAACTAAATTTACATTTTCAATTATTGTCTGAAAATTTTTGTTTAAAATCTGTACTTGCTGAAAGATAATGAAACTGAGCCTATTAATCATTTAAAAATAAAGTAATTAGCTAAAGATTTATTATAATATATATGTATATTATATAAAAACTTAAAGATTTTGTGAAATTTTTACGAATTTCAGACTTTAAAATTGTGTGAGAATAGAATAAATATATACATTTATTTAATCATTCCTTTCCTCTGTATTTACAGTGAAAAACGGAGAAGGAATAATAATAAAAATACAGAAATAATAGAAATTACACTCATTTGAAATTTGAATTTTAGTTAAATTTTTTTATAATATGATAAAAAGCTGCGCATGAATATAGAATATTGAAAACATTGCAAAATATGTATTCAATTTAAATTATTAAACTAAAAAGAGTTATATTTATCAATTCAATTTTACAAAAATACAAAAGTAAAATATCGTTTTTATAATTATTTCCATAGCCGTTATTTAAAACTTGAGATAAAATCGATAACAGAGACGTAATCGATTGAGTTTTGACAAAGCTTTGAATGGAATGACATTCAATGGGACAATTTCATAGCAAAAATGCAAAGAGATTATGTTGAAATATATTCATCACTGTAGCTATGACAAGCTAACTGTCGTTCTGTGCCACTGTGCGTTTGGTTGTTGCCACATGCGGCAGACGTTGCCTTGCCACATCATGTTGGGGCAGGGCCCGCTGCTCGAGTTGTTGTTGTTTTTGCTGTTGTTGTTGTTGCCTCATTATCCTTTTCGCTTTTCATACATAAATCGCAGTTGCTGCCGCTGCTCGTTGCTGCCACGTTCAATGAACTCTGTGCCGCTCTGTTCTATGCTGTTCTGTGTGTGGCACGTACGCGTTGCACGCTCGTCGCTCGTCGGCTTTTTGCCGGTCTGTGTTTGGTATACACACCCAATACGGAAAGCGAAACAACGACAGCAAAAGCTACACACACACACACACACACACACACACACACACAGACAGACAGAGACACACAAGGACCAAGGACCTCAACGCTGCCTTTCCTGGGGATTTGGCGAGCATCGGTTTTTTGGGTTGTGGTCTTGACAGTGTGCAGTTTTGTGCAGTTGCCATTGCGAACTGAACTTCGGCTACAGCTTCGACTTCGGCTCTTTTGCCGTCGTCGTCGCCGTCGACTGCGCTGCGACTGCGGGCAAGGACCCTGAATGCAGCGACAGCGACGGCGACGGCGACGCTTTGAAGGAGGCGCAGGCGCCAGCATAGAAATTTCACTTTTAATTTTCGTTGCAAACCGACAACGATGCGATATCGATGCGTGCGACAGAGACAACAATAGGCAGTGGCAATGTCTGCTGTCTCCTCTTGTTCTTCTTGCTGTTGTTGTTGTTGTTGTTTGTTGTCTGCTGCATTTACTGGTTAAGGTTATTGAACTGGCGAGCGACAGCGACAGCTTTTCAGAGCGACAACTTTCACAGGACACGGGACACGGGACACAGGGACACGGGACATAAAGGCAGGCAGGCAGGACATGCAGTGAGCTAGGACATGGTCAATACATTGCCTTGCCTTGCCTGCTGTCTTGGCCAAAAAGCAAAAGTCTCTAATTACAAATACATAACGATTGAATTTGCAAACGCACAAAATTCAAATAAAATAAATACTACTAAAATAAAGAATAATAAATTATGTTTTTTAAAAAAAGAGAAGGTAAAATGTTGCAAAATATATATTTAAAAATATATATTTATATTTATATTTTTATACATTTATTTGTTTATTTATTAAACATCCTTTTCTTCCCTATTTTTAATAATATAATTTAATATTCTTTATTTTAATTGCATTTATTTTATTTAGATTTTTTGCGTTTTTCCCCATAAATTAATTTAAAATTGCATTTAATATTATATAATATGGCAACTAATTTCATTTTCGATTCTTTTGTTATTTTATATTTAATTTTAAATTGTATATAATTTTTTTGTTAATTTTGAAAATCTTCTTGAAACTTTCGCATTTTTTTCAATTAATGATTTTCTATGATTCATCTATTTTTAATTGCTTTTATTCGTTTATTTTTTGAAAACAAGATATTTTGAATATAAAAATTTGTTGTGTATTATTTTATTGTTATTATTTTATTATTTAAATTTATTAATTGTTTATTTAAAGCTCTAATTTCAAATTATGCTTAATAATAATTAATATATTTTTTTTAAATACTTTTTTAATAACATATTCAATTTGTTTACCTCTTGCTTTATTAGCTTGTTTATTGCTTTTGTCTGGAATTTGTCAGTCTCCGTTTCTCCGTTCTCCGTTTCTCCGTATTTTCTCAAACTGCCCTCGCTCAAGTGTTGGCCAAAATGCATTTTAAACGCGATTTGAAGAAACTAATTGTCGCAAATAGATCGCGAAATGAGATACGATGAAAGTATTGAGTTCTTAATCCGTTTAAACAACACATTTTTATGTATATAATTATGTATATATGCTATATATATATGTATGTATGTTATGTATGTATATACACTGTAAATCTAACACTTTTTTAAACGGCACTAAATCGATTTATGTATGAACTCTTTGCTGAACACATTTTGTGGCATCATTATTTTATTTATTTTGCAATTTGTTGACAATTTACATATTTTATTTACTATTTTTCTTTTATTTTAAATAATTATTTTTATGTATTTTGTTTTTTTGTTGGTCCACGCGGCCAGACATGACCTGCCCAACGCGCTAACATCCCGAGTCAGGACTGAATTTCAGCCAACTCAGCGACGGCCACATTTTCCTGGCCTGGCCAACAGCAGTCGACGCTGCAGTCGCAGTCGACGTTCAATGCAGACAGTAAACAAGCAGAAAAGTGGGGGGAGGAGGGGTGTGGCGGGGTTGCCACTTGCACTTGGCATGAGCTGAACTCGCACAAAAACAATAACAACGAGAGCAAGAACAACAACAACAACAACGGAGAAGAACAGAGAAAGCAGCGCGACAAGGGCGGCGACCGTCGTGAGTCGAGAGTCGGAACAAGAAAGAGGGGGAGAGGTGGAGAGGTGGAAAGAGAGTCTAGAAATCGGGGAGTCAAGCCTCGTCTGCAAGATGTCTGCACTATGGGGTAGCTACCCCTAATACAAAAGGGGTTGCAGCGCTGCAACTTTAACTGAGATTTACTCATCATTTGCAATTTATATTTAAAAAAGAAGCATTTTCAACAATTTATTGTAATAAAACTCAACAAATATATAAATAAACAAATAAATAAATTAAATACAAATAATAATACTTAATAATTGCAATTTAAACCATGTTATTTTAGATGGTCTCGTCCTTAAAACAAGGCCCAATCAACGCACTGTTGCCCTAGGTCTGTGCAAAAAGAGCGCAAACTTCACCATTTACACTGCGCAAAAAGCACGCAAAACATGTTTTACATTTGATAAAATATATGTTGAGTAATTTAACAAAATTTAAAAAGCAAAAACAAATATTTTTAAAATTAATTTAGTTCATAAATAAAGTAATGAGTATTAAGTTTTTTTAGTTAATGAATAAATTATTGAGTATTAAGTTTTTTTTTGTACACTGCGCAAAAAGTTGCAAACATGTTCTATATTTAAAGAAATATTTGTTGTGTAACTTGATAAAATTAAAAATTTACTAAGTTAAATTAAATTTATTTTTAAAGTAAATAAAAAAGGCAGAAACAAATTTTTTGAAAATGAATTAAGTTTATTAATAAAGTAATGTGTATCAAGTTTTTTTTACACTGCGCAAAGAGTTTAACGCATGTTATTTAATCAATAAAATATTTGTTGAATGATTTGATGAAATTTTAAATTTATAAACTTAAATAAATAGAAAAAAAACTTTTTTAAACGTTAGTTTAGGTTATTAAAATTAAGTTTTAAAGATGTTGTATTTGCCTTTTTATCTACTTTGAAAATAAAAATTTTATCAACTTTTAGTAATGTGTAGTTTTTTATAATTTTAAAAATATCTATGGCCGCTTATATTTCAGATATCGATATTATGCTGGAAAAATTCATTTATGAACAATTTTAATATATTTTTTTTTATAATTTTTATATTTTTTTTTTACTGGTACATAAGTAACAATTCACGAAATTCTACGTTGTCTTTAAGTTTTGCCTAATTGTCGTATAAACTAAGTGTCAATTTAATTTTTTTTTTTTTTTTTTTTTTTGCAAATTTAGGAATTTAGAAAATGCGTCGTTTTAAAGTCTGTAACAGTAATTGAAACAGTTAAAGTCAAAGTGCGGCAGTTACCCAACACTGTTTACTGTAGTAAACTTGATAAGTGATAAGAATTTTTTTTGTTTCAAATTTATTTTTAGCTAAGCTTATCAACTCGTAAAGCTAACAATTTATGACAATCTTATCTGGAAATTAAGTAAACTGTAAAGTTTGTCAAGTTCATCAAGGTCATACTAGATCGTTCAAAAAGTCCCCGGACTGACACATAGGCCACTCCACTAAAATTGTGAAATAAATTTTTTTTGACTGACTAGTTCATTTCTAGGCTCCAGTGAAAATTTGAGCGCAATCGTAAGCTTCGCTATCGAGCTAGAAATATTATTGTTGTGCAACTTTTTGAGTTTTTTGAAAAATGGAAAAAGCTGAATTTCGTGTTTTGATTAAACACTGTTAAACACTGTAACTATGTATTTTCTTGCAGTGCATGCGAATTGCACTGCAGCGCAAAGCTCTCTCTCTCGCTCTCTCCCAAATGCTCTCTCTTTTATTGTCTCTCCCTGCAAAAGTTCGAGGGTTGCTTTTGAACTGCGACAGTTTGACAATGAACTTATGAACCGGAAGTGCTCACATTTGTAAATATGTGAACATTATGCAAACTGCAGCAAAAGCACTTGAAGCTTTCGTACAAATCTAAAAGCTCTTGACACTCTATTCATAAAAATTCAAGCACGTACTTCAAACGGTAAAACAAAAAGTAGTTAAAGCGGCAGAAAAAGAGGCGGTAATTCATGAAATGCCGTTAGAGCATTAGAAAAAAAGTCATTTAATTTTATTTCTTTTCATTTTGTTCTTGTAAAATGTGAATTAAAAGTTCGTGGGTCGCATAACGTAACGAATTTAATTGCAATTACGTATGCGCGACACGTAAATGAGCATAGCAATAAAAAAGCTAAACCCCAAAAACAACAGACAAAAAAAAGCTAGATAAATAAAGAGACGCCGCCCACACACACTAAAATGCGCGACGCGCTCAGTCAATGTCACAGTCAATGCACAAAAGCCAAGAACAACAATGCATTGCACATTTACAGCTAAGCAGCAAACGCCACACGCGATAGTGTCGAAATAGCAACAACAACAATAGCATGACACAGAACCTGTCGCTGCAAAGTTCAACAAAAACAGCGACGCGACGCAGCTGCCGATGACGCTGCCGATGACGATGCCGCTTCGGCGCATGCGCTCTCTCAAAAAACGAGCACACACGACGACAAGACGCGGCTTCGTTGTGCGCGCGCTCTCTCTCCTCTCTCTCTTGTTGCGTGCGTGTTGTTGCTGTTGTTGCTTTTGGTTATAACGCGCTTGAGTAGGTCGGTCATTGAACTGGCGAACTTGTTTTCATTTCATGCCTCTCTTTTGTTGTGTTTCATTTCATTTCTTGTTCTTGTGTCGCCTGCCTGGCCATTGCACACTTTCTTCCTGTTTTGTTTCGCGCGCTCTCTTAAGCCACCTGTGCACTGTGTTCGCTCTCTTTGCTGCTGCGTGCAAAGAGAGAACTGAAGTTCAGCTTCAGTTTCAGTTTGTGAGGCTGCGACTTTGACTGCATGACTTGCATGTCTTGCAGTTGCAATGCGTGGCAAGTGCATGTCAAAGCTACGCGGCGCAACAATTCTAATTGCAGCAGCAACAACAACAACAGCAGCAGCAACAACAACAACAACAACACAGAAAGCAAAAGGCAAAAAGCCAAGTCAATAACCCCAATGAAGTTGACTGCGACTAAAGAAGTAAGAGTGATTTGATTCCCTTTTCATGACGTGACGACGCAGCCTTAGAAGCAGCAGCAGCAGCAACAGAGGCTGCTGTCAGTGTTGCCACAAGCTGAAGAAAGTAGCTAGAAATGGCTAAAATCAAGAAGGCATTTGAATATTACGTGTAGAATGAGCAAATTTGGATTAATTATAAATATGCAGCTAAAAAATGTAAAAAAAAACATTTAAATTTAAACAAACCAACTTTGTTATTTTGTAGCTACAAAAACATAACAAAATACAATCTAAACAAAATTTTAAATTTATAAATAGTTTCATATTATGTTTATAATAAATATATGCATCTAAAATAGCTAAAAATAGCTTTTAAAACTTTGCAAACATGAATTACAATATTTTTAAATATATATAAAATATTTTCATAGTTTTATTTTAAGTTGAGAAGATAAAAATTTGTTGGATTTTTAAATTCTTCAACATTTTTTAATTTAAAAACCGTTTAAACAATTTTAAATATGCTAGATTTGGCAGTAAAAGAGCTAAATTTGCCAAAGAATTTAATTATATTTTTAATTCTATTAAATTTCTTAGTGTATTTAAAATTGATTGAAAATGACAACACTGTGCGATCTGTGCTGTGCTGTGTTGCATGTGGCAAGAACTCGTTGGCTGGCGGTGGCAAGAACCTCGTCGAGAACCAAGAAGCGAACCACCACACGCCATGTGCCCATGAGCATTTGCCAGTTGAACGCCCTTTTCACGGCAAATGATTCCCATTCCCATTCCCAGCTCCAACTCCAGAGTCAAAGCCAACTCCAGAGTCGATGGCCAAGCCTGTTGCCTGTACCTGCCCCAACTCAGGCCCACTTCCCTTTCCCTCTTATTCGCTCTCTCTCTCTCTCTCCCCGTCTTTGGCAAGGATGCAATTGCAAAATGTTGAACTGGTTTCCAACGCTCTGAACGCGGCAGATTCACTTTTTTTGTGTGTTGTTGTTTGCTGCCTCGCGCCCTTGCCCCCCACCCCAAGCCCAAGCCCAAACAACATCATTCTAATGCCCGCATGTTGCCATCTCACTCACTCACTCAGACTCACTTCTTGTGCTGCGAGAAATGAAAATGAAAACCGTTTGTTGCCAGGCCGTCGATCGAGTTCGTTGCCTAAGTCTTTTGTTTGCTCGTGCAGTCATTGAACTCCAAGTTGAATGTGTGTGTTTTATTAGTCTTTATGTGTAGGTGTTGACAAAACACTAGGCCCCAAAAAAAATGTGACATGCCTACTGCCAACAACGACAACAACAACAACAACAACAATTGGTTCAAGTTTAAGCCTCATTTAAATTGCTAATAAATATTTTAGCCGGCTCAATTTGAATTTAAGTTATAAAATGGAATGAATAAGTAAAAGTTATGTTTATAATAAAACGTGAAATTTAAAAATATCATAAGATTCAACAAAAATACCAACAAAAAGTATTTTAATACATATATACAAAAAAAATACCAAAAATAAATATTATTAAAGTTATTAAAAGAATTTTTCTATGATTTTAAAATATAAATTTAAATCAAATTATTTTTTATACCAATAAAACAAACAAAAAATATATATATTTTAAATTTATTAGCAGAATTATTCTATAATCTTTATATATGTATATTAACTGAAATTTTATTATTCTTTCAAGCCAACAAAATGTATTTTAATGTTATTAAAAATACCATTAAATTAATACTTATAATACTTCTAAATAATTCTATAATCTTTTAAATGTACATAAATTTAAATTCAATAATTTTTTTTTAATGCTTTCAAAAATATCAATAATAAATATATGTATATTTTAAATTTATTTTTTTTAATATTTTAATTGAAATTTAATTATTCTTTCATACCAACAAAAAGTATACGTATTTTGTTATTATCAAAAATACCAAAACATAAATATATATAAAATTTATTAAAAGAGTTATTCGTTCATAATTTTTTTTACTAAGATAAATAGAAGTATATATACATTTTCAATCCAAATGTAGTATATCTGAGATTTACCCATTTATCCAGATAATTTTCATTATTTTTTTGTAACTCATTACACTTATTTCTGTCCCTGTCTCTCTCGCTCCTCTTACCCATAAAAAATCAATTTAAATTGTAGACAGTCTCGTCAGTCGACAGTCGACAGTCGACAGGTGGCAACTGCGTCTTTGGCCAAGTTGCAGCTAATGACCTTGATATTGAAATTGTGCTTTGTTTTTATTGTATTTGTATTTGCATTTGCATTTATTGTCTTTTGTTTTTTTGCTTTTGCTTTTGCTTTTGCTTTTGACTTTGCTTTATTCATTCATCTCGACAAACGCCACGTTTCGATTTCATTTCAACATTTGTTTTTGTTTGTTTAGATAATATATCACAAGTTGTTGTTGTTGTTGCTGTCAGTGTTGTTGTTGTTGTTGTTGTTGCTGTTACGACTTGCGAGTCATTTAAAGTCAAAGTCAAGGTTGATTTTCTGCCTTACGTCGCCAATTATTTAGCGCGTCTCTCGCTTCACACAACTCTGCTCATATATATGTAAATATATATATAAATAAACGTTTTTTTGTCAAGTGTAGCATGTGTGTAAATTGGTGTGTGTTTGCTCATTATTTGTTGTTGTTGCTGCTGTTTATTTGTTTAAGGCCAGAAACTGGTTTTGTCTAATTATTTTCATTTTTTTGCTAGCTTTTATTGTTGTTGTTATTAAAAATACAATATATTATTTTGTTCTTATGAAATGCTGACTCAACTTCTTTCTTTTCATTATTTCATCTTTCTTCTGTCATATTTACGACTATTTCTATTTGTATTTTAAATAAATTTGCCATCAATTCAACTTAAGAACTTTTTACTAGCCTGACATTCATTAATCACTTATTTATGGGTTTTAAACTTGAAACTTGTTTTTTGGCTGATGAGCATAATGATTATATAATCATTATGCATTATTATTCACACTAGAAAGTCTTTGATTTTAAGGCGGAATAAATTTCGAACATCATGGTTAAATTTAAACGCACTTCTGTCTACTTTTAAACAATTCAACTTGAAATTCCAAATTGAGAAGTTGAATTTCAGGAATAGAACGTAGAGCAATTTACAGTTAGCTGGCCAGTCGGAACAATGAAAGTCAATAATTCAATTAAAATGGCCAAAATTAAGTGGCTTATGCAACATGTTTTCGATTTTTTGCTGCTTTCTCTTTTCCAATTAAATAACATTTTAAATACTCAATTTAAATTCAAATTCAATTCCATTCAAATTGATTCTTTGTTGTCGTGTCTTATGCAATTTTAAGTTAAAGTTAAATACCAGGAAGTCTTCTAGACTTTAACAATTAGACACTCTCTGTTCTTCAGTTCTGATGTAAGCAAATAAATATCATCATCATCATTAATCAAATCATATGTACATATAGTATGTGTAGAATTCATTGTCAGTTCCATTTTAATCAATTGCCAACAATTGTTAGACGAGCTTTTAGTTTGGTTTTCATATAATGATAAATTGTTTATTTGTTATATGAACTAGAATTTTGTGTTCTATTATTTCTATTTTACTACATTTCTAACTTAGAGGCAAATTTTTATATGATTTATTCTTTTTTTAATATGCTTTTCTAAGCTTTATAAAAATGTGATTTATTCAAACATAATAAAAAAGCTTTATTGAAATTTGATGGATCATTTTTTATATATATTTTTCTATTTAAATATTATATTATATAATTTTCGGAATCTAACAATTTTATTATCTATTATAATGTTTTATTATATTTTTTCCATTTTTTCACTCTTTAATTAATCAAAGAATTCAATTTTTCAACTAAAGGGCAAAAATGTTGGTTAAGTTTCTTGTTAAAGTTTTCTTTAAAGAACTTTCTGGAATTGTGTAAAAGCTTCTGTTTTGACTTTTCCTGAATATGCTCTGCTTTAACCTATTAAAATATTATATTTTAATGAACATTTTGATGTTTTTATACATTTATAAAATAATGTTCTTTTTACCTTTTTTTGATGTTATTATCATATCATATCATATTTTATTGAAAATTTTATTGATTTTATCAAAAAATGTTCTTTTCTATTTATTAATTAATTTTTTTGCTTTTATTTATTAATTTCTTATATTTATTTATAAAAAAAAATATTTAGCAGAAAACATTTTCTGAATTTTCTTTGATTAAACTTATAATAATATCATATTCATAATTTTTATTAATTAATTAATTTTTTTATTGAACTATAATATCATATTTATAGTTTTTATTAATTAATTAATTTTTTTTAATTTCTTTATTTTTATTTATTTATATTTTTTTTTTAATCGGCTTAAAATAAAACTCACCATATTCATTGTTTAAATGCATATCCGTGTTGTGGTTTTGTTGTTGTTGTTGTTGCTGCTGCTGTTGCTGCTGTTGTACTTGTTGCTGCTGTTAATTTTATATCCATTACGTAATTAATCCAAATGCGGTTTCTTATATTTTTTGTATTTTGTTATTATAATAATAAACACTTGTTGTTGTTGTTGTAGATAAGTATGCACATCATTTGCACTGAGCTGCAATACTTTTAATTTTAATTTGAATTTGGAATTTTGAAATTGCTTGCAAATTATTGCGCTTTTTGATTTAGGCAACTGATAACGATAACGATAACGATATGCGTGTAACTTGAGCTGGCAAGTCTTATCAAATTAGTTGCACCTGGTATTGTTGTTGTTGTTGTAATTGTTGCACATTTAATTGATTTAAGTTTTTTTTAATTAAATTGATTTTTTTTATATTTCGCCGTAACGTGTTCTTTTGCTGCTGCTGCTGCTTCTTCTTCGGGTTGCTGCGTCTTCTTTTTAGGAAAAGCAATAAAAAACGTAACGCGTGCTGCTTACGAAAGCATGTCTCGATCGTTTTGTTGCTTACGGGAAACTGAACTACGGATGAGTCGCGGTCCGACTTCAATGTCGACAGCGACAGCGACGTCGTTAGAGGCTTCTGAAAGCAGCGGGCAGAGCCAGAAGCAGAAGCTGAAAGCAGCGCTGCCGCTGAACAGATAGCATTTCATTACACGATACGCACACACACACACACACGCACACCAAGACAAGACAGCTCTCTTCTTTCTCTGCAGCTCAGGTGTCTCAGGTTCTTGATCACGCACACACACACACACACATGCATAAGCCGCTGTCAGCGTCAGCGTCGCTGCCTCCTTTTTACATTCGTCGCGGTATCTCTTTTATTTGTATGTATGCGTGTGTGTGTGTGGTGAGCGCAACAGGCCAGAACTTTCATTCAAGGTGATTGCCTCTCTTTGGCATTGGCCTCACTCACTCTGCCGCTCTCTCACTCGCTTACTCACTCTGCCGCTCTCTCCCACTGCCGCTCTCTTGCGCTCAGCTTGATGCGCGCTCTCTTTGTGCTTTTTTTGTTGTACATTTTTGCAAATAGTTCTAAACGCTTCTAACACACACGACAAACTGAGCGCAAATTGAGCGTGAGAGCGTAAAATTACAACATTATTCAAGGCTTGTCGCAGCAGCAGCGACGCAAGCAGCGGTAGCGACAGCGATGCAGGCAGCGTTAGCATTGATCTTGACGCTCATTTCTGTTGCTGTTGTTGCTCGAACTCTTCTAACATGTTTAGAATCTGCAAACGCAAACGAAGCGCGACCAAACCGCCACTTGTTCTCAATTCTCTTAACCCGTTTCAAAAAATACACTCACTTCCACACACACACACACGCCCACTCTCTGCCCAGTTGAATACTTGTGTTCAACACTAACAATTGCATGTAATTGCAATTGTTGTTTTTGTGTTTGTTTGTTTGTTTGTTTTTGGCATATTAAATTTCATGATGCTATAATTGCATATTGTAATGGGCGAATGTCTCAACTGAGTTGCAGTTGTTGTTGTTGTTGCTGTTGTTGTTGTTGCAGTTGTTGTTGTTGCTGTTGTTGTTGCAGTTGTTGTTGTCATTTTAACTGGTTGTTTGGCCAAAAGTGGCAACTGTCAAGCTGTCATTATGCATTGCTCAAAAAACGGTGCACTAATAAATCTTAAAAAATATTTTTAAAATAGAAAAATATAATAGAATGTTGCCATGTTTTATATATTTAAAAATATACTCCTATCTTATGATATATGATTAAAAAAAATATATACTAAAAAAATAATTGCAGTTCGGAATAAACAATTGAATTTTGGCCAAAAGTCAGATTTATTGATTTGGTAGGAAAAATCCAAATTTGTCGGTTAAAGCAAAATTTGGCGAAATAATCAAAATTTAGCAAGAAGAGGTAATCTGTGAGTTTTGTTACGATATCTCATACGACAAATGAGTTTTTGGTTCTAAAGGTTAACTTGCATTCGATTGTTTCTATGACAGCTATATGATATAGTAATCCGACTATTGCCAAATTTAGTCAGGACATAAAAAATAGTCCCAAACATATAATCTGTTAGTTTGCTTGAGATATCTTAAGAAACAAAAAAGTTTTTCATACTAAGAAATTTTTTGAAAACTATGATATTATCTTATCTATGTTGTGTGAAAATTTCATCCTTCTACGCTCAGCCGTTTGGCCTACACGTTTATTCTCAGTCAGTCAGTTATTCAGGACAAATAGTCTTATATATAAGTATATAGATTTCATGCAATCTTTTTAGTTTTCAATAAATAAATGTAATATAATGAAATTTGTCTTAGTTCATATTTTTGAATTTTCAGTTTCTAAATTTATTTAAAGTTTTATATAATCATAGTTCATATATAAATAATTTTATATACATTTTATAGTTAACCTTAAATAAATACAAAGCAAGTCCGCGTGTTATGTGTTTCGGAAATTTTATTTATTAATTTATTATGGCAATAAAACTATAATTTTGTAAATATGATATTTTTATAAAGCTTAAAGAGTTGTGAGAGTTAAACAACTAGATAAATTTGTAAACATAATTCTTCTTAAAAAAAACAAATTTCATCATATATGTATGTATATAAAATCATTTTGTGTATGTACTTAAATTCCATTATTTTAAAACCTTACTCCAACTTTCTAGAATAGAACTAAACATAGTCAAATTGAAAGTTGAAAAAAGCAAAAGCTTTACTCAAAAAAAAAATAAATAAATAAAAAAACTACAAACTAAATGTGCGGATTGCGTAATCAAAGCTAAAAGGCATTTACCTGGTTACAGGTAAAGACTTCCGCTGGCAGTTCACACACACACACACACACACACACACTCAGTAACAGCAAATAGAGAACAAAAGTAAAAAAAAAACAATAGTACAAAATAAATGCTAAATCATTATTTACAACAAAAGGCATTAAAAAGACAACTAATTGAAAATGGCATTTACATAACTAAAATGTAATTAATAAAGGGAGCTGACTCTTAGCTGCGGGCTTTTAGCCAACTTGGCTAACAACTTGCCAACTTGGTAAGATAATCAATATTTTTAGCATTAAGTCAACCTTGAACTTAAGAATTCCAAGAACAAGCAGGATTATGAAACGAATCAAAAGACACGCACAATAAATCAGTTTTGTGGGAGATCAGAAGATCAGACGCTTTTTTTTTTGGTTTGGGTTTGGGTTTTTGGCCTATGGAAGCTGGCCAAAAAGTCATTAGCTTTGCAACATTTACTATCCATTTCTATAAATAACAATGGAGGCATAACCAAAGTTGATTCGTTCTTTTAACTCTAATGGACAATGGAACCAACAAAATTAAAGGAGAAAAAAGAAAAAAAAATAGACAAAAAATAGACGAATTTAAAGACACGCTCACGAAACTTGGTAACTTGGGAATTGTGGTCATTAGAACCTTTTGAGGCACATAGTAGAAAGCAAAAACACTTCGACACGGGGTCAATAAATTGTTGAACAAATAAAACATAAAAAAGAACACAAGAAATGATGAGAATAAAAGCCGCCCAACAAAAAAGCAGGCAACACGAGCATGGGCGCAATTATAATATTTGGTAAATAAATCATCATTAAGTTTGAAGCCAAGTTTTTGATGGCTCGATGTTGATGATGACAGAATGCCTAAAAGAGACTCAAATAGGCGCTTTTTTTGATATAAAAAAATAAACGATACAAAGTTTTAAACTATGAAATAATAATTATTTGTTTATTGTTTAATAAATAAAAATCATTATCATAATTTCATAATATCATAGAAAATGTATCTACATATTACTTTAATATACAATTTTCACTATTTAAATTCAAAATAACAGTTGGCTCTTAGTTTTTTCATACAAATTTTAATTGTTTTAAAATAAAATTAATTCAGATCAGGCTTTTTTTAATATTAAAAATAAAAGTATTTCCAATTTTCAGGATAACTCATGAAAAAAATGTCTTAATAAATATACACCATTTCTTATCTTAAAAAAAAGTATTTAAACAACTTATGTTATTTCTTTTATATACATTTAATTTTCATGCTTAAAATTTAAAGTAAGATTTATTTTTTAGTTTTTTCATACAATTTTAAATAAATTCAGATTTATTTTAAATTTTGAAAATAAAACTTTGTATAGAAAAAAGATATCATATCACATTAAAATATCATATTTTTTTTTTCATATGCAATTTTTATCATTTAAATTAAAAATAACATTTTTTTTTAGTTTATACATACAAATTTAATTTATTTTAAATTTTGTAATATTCACATTTCATTTTTAAATATTAAAAATAAAAATTAATCCATTTTTCAGGATTATCCATGCAAAAAAGTACATCCAACATATTTCCCATGATTCAGTTACTTTCTTTCAGGTTCATATCTGGCGCGTTCCTAAAATAAACAAAAGTGTTTATTGCCAAAAACTATTGCGTTTTAAATAAATATCGAAAAGTTCTGCCTATTTGTCAAACAAGTTTTACATAATTGAAAGTAGAAAATAAATATTGAGAAAATGAGCAAATGAAATGAAATGCGAGTCAACAACAAGTGCGTTTTAGGCCTGTTCACATTTTTCGACTGTATTATTTAACACCTAACCGCACGCATAATGAGAAAGAGAGAGGGTAAGAGAGAGAGAGAAGGGTAAAAGAGAGAGAGAGAGCAAGTGATGAGCGCCAACCGCTTTTAGTTTTTGGCTCTTTCGTTTCTTCTTTTTCGGCTGCCAGCAACAATCATTTCTTTTCTTCTCATTCCATTTCATTTCATTTTGTTTCGTTTCGTTTGGGCCAAGTTTATTTCAAGCTCACGCATCCAGAGAACGTTAACGTTTTTTTTTGGTAACAAGTTCAATGACTTCTTGCAACCAAATTTGTTGTTGTACTCGAATCGTTTCGGTTTCTGTTTCTGTTTTGTGTTCATTTCATTTTTTCGGGTTCTTCTTCGCACTTTTTGTTCTTCTTCTGCCTCTTTTGTGTTGTTGCTGTTGTTTTCGTTTTTTTTTATACGTTCGTTTTCATTGCTGGAGTTCATTGGCCAGCTGCAACAGTTTCAAGCGCGCCACACTTCAATAAATAAATGATGGTAGAACAACTACAACAACAACAACAAAGAACACTACAGTACTAACAACAACAAAGCACTTTAAGTGCTGCCGAATTGGCCATAAATATGCTTTTTATTTATTACATTTAAACAGCAAAGAAATTCAAATAAATATTCCATCTACCTGTAAGTTCGTTGCTTGAGTCTTTTGTTTGCGTGGCGTCGTGATTGATTGTGATTGATTACATGGATTAAGCAATCATTTTTTTTGTAAATTATTTTGCATGACAGCACAGAAATCAATTGTCAAATCCAAATTTTCGAACAATTGCAAGCGAAGCAGGAAGCGCGTTTCAAGTTTGTTGCCTAAGTCTTTTGTTAAAAGCTTGTTTTATTTGTAAATTTGAAAAAAATAAATGGATTTTATTTGAATTTAAGCACAAATTCTAGCTGTAATTTGGTAGTTTAAAGTTGCTTTAATTTTGATTATTAATTTTTAAATTATTTGTAAGCACTTTTCAAGTTTGTTACCTAAGTCTTTTGTTCAATTATTTTTTTTTTTAAATCCGAAAATTTTTTTTTTTATTTTTGAAACTAAGCTAAAGTTCTATCTGTAATTTGGAAGCTTAAAAATTTTTTTAATTTTGATTTAATTTTCAATTATATGTAAGCACATTTTTAGTTTGTTGCCTAAGTCTTTTGTTCAAGTTATTCTAATAAAATCTAAAAAAAATCCAAAAAAATTTTGATTTAATGTGAAATGTTGCAAAAATTGTATAGATATTAAAAGCAGTTGTTTTTTCTAGTTCTAGTTATTTTGTAAATCAAAATTGCTTTTGTTTGTTTTTGTTTGCTGATTATTTGAAATCACATATCAAGTTTGTTGCCTAAGTCATTTGTTTGAACCGCTCGAAATAAATATTTAAAAAATCAGAATATACTCTGATTTATTTTTAGTTAGGTAAAAATTGCTAGTAATTATTTTTCTAGCTGTAGTTTCTTAAAACAAATATTGCTGATTAATTTTAATCACATGCTTAATCTGCAACTTAATCAAATAACTAGCATGTTTGGCCAGCAATCAAAACTCTACAAAAGAAAGGATCTAACCACAAATCTTATCCCAAATCTTATGAGCAACAATTGCTGTTGTTGTTCTTAATGTTGCTGCTGTTGCAGTTGCCGTTGTTGTTGTTGTTGCATTGCCAAATGTGGTTAGAAATGTTTGTTTTTTGGGCATAATGGTCAAATCATCAAATTACCAAGTCAGCCACCTCAGCTGCAACAACCTGACACACTAGCAACAGTTGCTGCTGCTGTTGTTGCTGCCATCAATTACTTTGTATCACTGCCAACTGCAGTTTGGGATTTTTTTTTTAAGTGGAGCAGATAGACAGAGAGTTTAAGAGAGAAGGGGGAGGAGAGGGGAGGGGGTTTGATTATGCAGCACAGTTGCAGCTGTGGCAACGATTGTTGCTGCTGTTACTGTTGCTGCTGCTGCTAAGCCAACAACTTGTTGCCGCTGTTCGGGGGCGCAAAAGGTGCTAAACACACGCGCCAATTTTGCGGTAAAAGCTCTCACCTCACACACACACACACACAGATTGATAGCCATGTCTGTGATGATGTTGATGGTTCTAAGTCTCTGGAAGTCGCGTTGTCGTTGTCGCTGTCGTTGTTATCTATGTGCCAAACCTGATTTACTTCATGATTATGTTTGAAAAATTAGGTTAGGAGCAATGAACTTGCCATTCGTCAGAGACTGAGACTCAGAATGAGACAGCGAATGAGACAGAGACTGAAACAGAGAAAGAGAAAGAGACAGAGACTGAGGCTGCAGACAAAGTGAATGTTTTGCTGCCATTTGTTGCCCACTCTGCACTAAGCAAATTCTATTCTATATTGCAAAAAAATTGTCATAAAATAGGTATTTATTTCTTAATTGCCAATTTATTGATTTATTCATGAAGTGCAATTTCAATGTCAATAAACATAAAAGAATTGAATTTATATTTTAGTTTTCCTAATATGAGAAAATTTACATTTAATTCAAAAATAATGTGTTTGTATATTTTAAGAAAGTAATTTCCTAAAAATCAGAACATAATTACATCTAGAACTACAGTTTAAGCAGCTTATACTTCATTTAAAATAAAATCAGCGTATGTTCTGATTTTTTAAATATTTATTTCCAGCAATTCTAACAAATGACTTAGACAACAAACTTTATATGTGATTTCAAATAATCAACAAGTTAAATTACAGAACTTGATAAAATCAACTGCTTATCATGTTTAGACAACTTTTGCAAAATTTCAAATTAAATCAATAATTTTTTTTAATTTATTTAGAATTTATTTCAATCACTCGAACAAAAGACTTAGGCAACGAACTTGAAATGTGTTTACCTAATTCTTATGGTAACTATCAAAATTTGTATTGCGACATTTTTTGTAGTATAATTTTGTAAATTAATAACAATAAAAAAATAAAACAAATCAATTTGTATAAATATTTTTCAAACACTTAAAAAATGAGTTTCAAAAATTATAATTTTTGTCTCGAATTTTTAACCAAAAAATGTTTAAACAAATAAATATAATTTTGATCAGTGTATCTGTGTGTTGATTTGCTATTTGTTTGCCTTAGTAATAGACACCTGTACAGGAGCAACAGTTGTTGTTGTCGCTGTTGCTGTTGTTGCTGTTGCTTTGGACGACGGATCTTAGAATTGTGCTTGGCACAATGTTATTTTGAAAGTTATTGCAATCAGTTTTGCAAAAGCCGCTTTCAAGTGCAATTGCAATTGCAATTGCAATCAGCAAACGTGCAATGTGCAACATGAGGAGGCACAGAGAAAGAGGAGGGAGTAAAGAAACACACACACACTTACACACACACAGATTGTGCCACAAGGCAGACATTGGAATTCACTCTTTTCCGCAACGAAATGAAAAATGTGTGCTAAGCCAATGACCGACAGAAGCAGCAGCAACCGACAGCAGCAACCGACAACCGACAGCAGCAACTACAACCAACAACCAACAACAACAATGCAAACAACGCACACAAAAGCAAAGTTAACTGTTTTCTGGCTAACACACACACACACAGCTATTGAGTATTTGCAACTTTTGCGCGAGAGTTGAGCAGAAAGAGACAAAGACAGAGAGAGAGAGAGAGCGAGAGAGAGGCGAACAGAAGTGCCAAGTGTTTTCTTCTTGTTCGTTGCTCGTTCCCGTTTTTTTGCGTTCTTTCTGTCTTTGCGAGTGGCTTTTGTCAATCCGCCAAAACAGCCAACGACCTACGCCAGTTACTCCCCTTTCCACCTCTTCCTCCCTCACTCCCCCTTTATATACCACCCCCTTTCCTTTGCCCTTCCTTGTTTATTTTACACACACACAGATTCTTGAAATGCTCTACATTTTGCTTGAAGTGCAATTAAATTGCAAGAATCTAACGGTAAACGGTAGGGGGTGAGGGCATGAAATAATAATAATGTAGTGTCAAAGACGTAATGTCTATCACAGTGTGTGTTAGTCTCTGTTTTGCATGCACAACATTGAAAAAATTAATCAAAAAATAGAAGAAAATTGAAGTTTAAAATACTTGATTTTTTCATGTGTGTATTTTTAAATATATTTTATAATTCAATATATAAAAAAATTGAAATGATAAAAACCTAGAAAAAAGATTAAGAATTTATCCTGGAATCTCCGATTTTTTTTTCTGTGTATAAATAGTTTTCTTTTCTCGCAAGTGCAACATTTTGTGGTGCAACATTTTCTGTCACTTTAGTTTATTTCAACTTCAACTCTCTTCAAGCGCCCACTATAACGGTCTCGAGAGCTTCTTTTAAGACTCTTAACTCTGCATTAAGTTTATTATTATAAAGTTGTTGCATCAGTTCATAGATTAAAAGAACTAAAACTTGGTTGAAACTAATTAAAATTCGCTATGCATTGTATTTGAATCACAATTAAAAACTATAGATTATTTCTACACTAAATGTCAGTTTATTAAGAAACTTATTCATTACTATTTTAATAAATTTAATGTTTTGTGTATATATTTTTTTTTTATTTTTTATACTTATTCCATAATTTTTATGTATTATTCTTCCTTTTTTTCATTATAATATGTCTATTTAATTTCAATGCAATCACTTTATTTATTACCGTTTTCTTGCAAAGTTCCCAGTTCCATTTTATTACATTATCGTTTCTAGACCTTTAACCAGCTATTATAACCAAGTCAAAGCTCAATCAATTTCAATACAAAATATCTTTTTTATGCGCTCTTGAATTCAGATAAAGATTTATCATTTATCTTTCATAGAAAATGATCTTTTTGATCTTTCAATTAACTAACATAACGAGTTCCAAGCTCAACTAATTTAAATTCAAATTATAATCATATGTAATTAATTTAAAACGCTTATAAATTTTATATAGCTCTTGTCTCTAAATAATTTTGTATACTATTATTGTTTATAAGTATTTTCTTATTATTTCTTTAAAAAGATTCACAAAGCTACAAACATAAATTAATTAATTAAATAAATAATTAGTTGTATTTATTTTGATTTAATTATCACACATTTGTTTAGTCAATCTTCTTTTTTTATATATTTTTATACTCTGTCTTAACCCAAAAACTTATCTATAAAGTGCGATTCACATTCGGTGTATTCCAATTTCAGAGATTTTTATATTTTTTATTTATTACTTTGACTTGTTGGTGCAGGTTGTTTGGTTGTTTGGTTGTTTAGCTCCTCAGGTTGTCCAATTGTCTGGCTGTTGTTGTTGTCGTTGTTGTTGTTGCTTTGCTGATCGAATCTGTTGCCTGGAGGGGGCAACAAACACTTGATAACTGTAACAATGAACTCTTAAGCTGTTGACGCTCTTGTTTTTTGCTGTTCTTTTTGCTCACAACGCCAAAGACAACTAGACTAATGCTGATTGATTGATTGACTGACTGATGGATTGATGTATTCGCAACTTGAGTACACGAAAATAACTGTTTAAATTTGTTGAAAGCTGAACGGATATGGAATAAGTAGAGAGAATAGAGAATTGAGAGAGTGGGAGTATTTAATTTATTTATTTTATTTATTTTATTTATTTTATTTATTTTATTTATTTTATTTATTTTATTTATTTTATTTATTTTATTTATTTTATTTATTTTATTTATTTTATTTATTTTATTTATTTTATTTATTTTATTTATTTTATTTATTTTATTTATTTTATTTATTTTATTTATTTTATTTATTTTATTTATTTTATTTATTTTATTTATTTTATTTATTTTATTTATTTTATTTATTTTATTTATTTTATTTATTTTATTTATTTTATTTATTTTATTTATTTTATTTATTTTATTTATTTTATTTATTTTATTTAATTTATTTATTTTATTTATTTTATTTATTTTATTTATTTTATTTATATTATTTATTTTATTTATTTTATTTATTTTATTTATTTTATTTATTTTATTTATTTTATTTATTTTATTTATTTTATTTATTTTATTTATTTTATTTATTATATTTATTTTATTTATTTTATTTATTTTATTTATTTTATTTATTATTTATTATTATTAATATAAAATTAAGAACTTTATATGTTATTCAATTATTACGAATTATACATATATAAATGGATTTCGAGCAGGACAGATGTGTATTTAAATGTGTGCGTGCAGTTTTCTCTTCACAACAACTTGCATAATTATGAACCGTTAGAGACTCGCGTCCTGTGTATCCTGTAGGATAATTCTCCCACGTTTCTCTATTCTATGGAGAGGGTAATTATTGCGTTGCGTTAACTGTAAACTGTAAAACGCGAGGAACAAAAGGATTTCGATTTCCTACCAGCGACAGCAGCAGCAGCAGGCAAAAGGAGCCTCAGGCATAGGAAGGAGCTTCAAGGACCTGGAGTGGCACACCTGACGAAATCAAAAGCATTCACAGTTAGCATTCACAGTGAGTGCAACATGAGGTCCCCTTTCGATTGATGATGATGATGATTATAATCTTTGAAATCGTTGAATCAATCGACGCATCTGTCGGCTTTTCTCCTTTTTCCTGCGTTTTCCTTTTTTACTACTATTTTTTCATGTCTTCTTGGGGTTGATAAATTTTCCAATGCGCGCGAATATTCTCGAGTTTTTTATGCGTTTTTTATTGTGTGTCTTTTTTTGTAGAGGGTTCTTATTTTCGTAAGGTAGCGGCAACTGATAATTATGTAATTTTAGAAATTTTAGATTGAGATTCGTTTTTACGGCAAAGCAAAAGAAAAGAGCATAAAGGAAGTGTCAGCCTTGTGGTTTTTCAAATGAGCATTTGAACACTTGAAGGATGACCGAGTTTTTATTATTTTGAATTGAAATCACAACGGAAATGAACTGGAAAAGCGTCCTTAAAAAATAAATGGGAAAATGGGGAAATGGGAAATTGGGAAAGGATGTGTGATCCACTTAGAAGCGGAACTAGTGACCCAATTTAGGAATTTTCAACTGAAGTGGCTTACGGAAAAAATAATAAGAATCGTATCTAATTCAAATTTAAATATAATTCAATTTAAATATAATTATTATTTTTTAGCTTTCTGGTAAAAATATGAAAAACAATATTTATTTATAATTTTAATAATTACTATTTTTATTTTTAGAATAAAAATTGAAAAAAATTCCAAAATTTTTATATTTAAAATTGAAAATAAGAGTTAGATCAAGTCAAGTTAAATTAAATGCTTATTTTAAATTTTTATAATAAAATTATAATTTATATGAATAAATTATATAAGCCATTTATCAAAATATATTATTTTCAAATAATAATTAAAATGTAATTATTATTAAGTTTTTTTTTAATTTTGATCCAAAATACGATTTTTTATTTTTGATAAAAATCAACAAATAAATTTTATCTAATAATTTTTATTTTCCTGGTCAATTTAAATAAAAAGTTAAAGTTAAATATTAATTGTTTAGTAGATATATGCATGGTAAAATAAATTTTCATTTTCACAAATATATTTATGGCGATTTATTTATTTAGTCGAATTTATTTTTATTTGAATGCAGAATTAATGAAGAGCTCAAATCACGATCAGAAATGAAACTTTGCTTAAATTTCAGATTTGGTCAGATTTTTAATTCCTTTAATTTTAATTTTTATTTTAATAAGTCATATTCCCGTTTAATTTAAAACACAAAATCCTGCAATAAATAGTGTAAATATCTAAATTTCTGAGCCTATTTTCGCTGTGTGTTGTGTGTGTTTACGACCTGAATAGCAAATTTCCAACTCTGTTGTCATATTTTCCTCCTTTTTATGTCCTTTTGTCGGCCTCGTAAACACGATTGATGATTTACAACACGCGTTTCCAATTCCATTTCCAGGGATCACAGTTTGCCGTACAGTGACGCAACTTTTCGTCACAATCGTCCACAGCAACAACAACAACGGAGACAGTCAGGTCACTAAGGATTCCTGCCCCTGCCCCTGACCTACCCCTGCCCCTCATTCCTGCCATTCTTTGACATGGTCCGAAACATTGACACGCGCATTTTGCGAGGCCTAAAGAACATACTATATAAAGAACACACATAAAAACAGTTCAAGGACTCACAATACTCATAACTTTCTCCGTTTTATACTTCCTTCTCTCATTTTTCTTATTTTTTTTAAGAAGTTTGCGGTCATATTTTTTTTCAAGAACCGTTTACACAGGTAGAACAAGAGAATTTGTGCGAAAAAAAAAGGCAACCGAGAGTTGTTTTTATATTTGCTGGCCAATTATTGTTTAGCCAAATTATGAAACGTAGGAAGGGCAACATGAGTTGGCAATGATTCTTTGGTTCTTTGTTGGCATTACAATCGAAATGTGCTAAATATTTATGTAAAATTTTGAGCAATTGTGTTTGGCTCAAGTCAAGAAATTTTGTTGTTGTCCAGACAGTGTTCGATACATGTTTTTTACATAATGAAATCATGGGGTAAATATTTTGTAGACTTTATTTTAATATAGTTAATTTAACTTTAGAGAAATTGCGAGTGCTTTATCTACAAATTATTTAAATTTAAAAATTAAAACTGGCAAATATTTAAACAAAATAAGCAAATTTTTGAAAAGGACTAAAAAATATATATAATAAGATATGGGAAATATAATTGGGTTATGTATAATATTTAATATTTTGATAATCTAATAAAAATTATAATTAATTAGAAATTAAACTAATCTTCGAATGCTTTAAGCTATGTATAATTGGCTTTTCACTGGCTTTTATTCATTTCAGATCACATTGCAATTATGAAAAAGATTTAAGTTAAGAAGAATCTCGAGAAGCTAAAATCTAAAGCTGATTGTACTTATTAGTAAACAAATGCCTAGAATCCTAAGAGCCTAACCAATTTGTAAGTACATTTCATTTTATATTTATTAAATATAGACTTAAATCAGATGAGGGGAGAAAAATAATGAATGGAATTATGGCTTTAAACTATTTAGTTGTTAACATACATTTATTATTTATTAATTTAATTTTTCATTTCAACTTTTTTACTCAGTTTAATAAACTTTTTTATCGGCTGTTTAAGTTGACGTAAATTAAAAATTTATTTTAAAAAAAGTTAAAAGTATTAAAAATAATTAATTATTAAAGTGAAGCTTAAAACATTGATTGAGTGGTTTTTTGTCCTTTCAAAAATCTTATAACTGATAAATAAGCAAATTTCTGTTGAATCAAACAAATGTACTCAGTGAAAAGCGGAAAATACTTAAACTTACATCTATTTCCTGCTCTTTTCATAGAGATTAGTCATTGTTTATAACAAACAGTTAAGCAAACCATACGACAAATTTGATTGATTTCCGCATCGCGATCTTAACAAAATCCCAAAATCCCCCAAATGAGAAATGCTGTGAATGATCAAAAAGAAAGCAAGATTAACAGCAGCTCCCCCTTTTTTTCAGAATAAACACCCTCAAAAATAAGTATGAATATGTATTAATCGAATATGAGTAAATATATCGAGTATATATAAGGAGACACACCTACAAACAATGAGCAAGCAGACAGACAGCTCCCAAATCGCAAATACAAATTCAAATTCGCAACTCCCGAATTTCATTGTTGTTATTTTTTCTGTCGACAATTGTTCAGCGAGTGTTTGTCCAACTCATTCGACATAATTCAATTGAATGCGAATTTTTACACCAAGAGAAAAAATGGGTAGTCAAAATAGGTAGTATATTTAGAGGGAAAACGTAATAAAATTAAATAAATGATTTAATTTAAGACATAAATAAATCTTAAACATAATAGTAAAAGAAAATAGGAAACAATAGTAAATTCAAATTGAAAAACATTTAAAATAAATATGGCACATAATTTCACAGTAAATCATATTTATCTAAAAATGAATATAAAGTAAATTGAACTGTATTCAAATTAAATATCTATAATATTCAAATTTTATTATTTTATTTAATTTAAAACCAAAAACTAGAATTTTTTAAAAATAACTTATATATATATATATTTATGAAAAATATATATCCTATGTAATTTCGAATCAAATCATTATTAACAATTTAAACAATTATTTAAAATTAACTATAAAATATATTTATTGAAATATTTAAATAGATAAAATATTTTTCCTAATTAATTTAAATTCAAATCATTAAATCATATATTCGAAGTGATTTAAAATTAACTATAAAATGTTCTAAATTGGAAAGTGTATAACTAAGCTGAAATAGTTTAATTTTTTTTATTATTATTGTTTTACTATTAATTTTATTTTTTTTACGAAAATATAAAGGCTATTTAAAGTAAGTATATTTATAATTTATTTTAAATCAAAATATGCAAACTTTTAATATTTCAAATTATAGCAAAAAAGGTTTTAAATCAAGGAGTTTATAATTCCCAAGCATTTTTCTCTGGGTGTAAATAATCTGTAGCCCCATTGCCCCCAACGCTGACGTGCCTCAATTGTCCGTCCGTTAGTCTGTCCGTCCGTCTGTTGGTCAGTCAGCGGCTACTGTGCGTGAATCAAAGTGATTCACTTCACTTTTCAACAGCAACGAAACCAAAAGAAGCAAAATACATAAAATCCAAAATCAAGTCAAGAGCGACGCGTCGCGAGAGAGTTAAAATTTTTAAAGCTGGCGGCGAGAGTGTTTCTCGGTGTAAGCACACACACACACACACACACATACATGCACACACACATATAGGTGTATAGGGTATACAACAAAAAAGATGTAAAGAACATTGTGCGCGCTCTTTTCCATTTCATTTTCGTGTCTCTTGGCCAAAAAATAAACGAAGAATCATTTAGTTGTCAGGTCAACAAACTCATCTTCAAGCCACGTTGTCGCTGTGCTTTTTTCGGCCAGTGCGTGTGAGCGAGAGATGCGGGCGAGAGGGGGAGGGAGGAAGACAGAGGGGCCCAACTGACTGAGTGATTGCTGTTGTTGTTGCTGTTGTTGTTGCTGCTGTGAGTTGGCGCTTGTTTGTAACAGAGCATTGTTGTTGTTGTTGACTGTTTCATTATGTATATATCTATATATATATTTGAATTTTGTGCGTTCGTTGAACTCGCGCTCGTGTCGAGTTAAGCAACAACAAGAAAACTTTTCATGTAGCGCCATAAAAACGAAAGACTTAGGCAACGAACTTGATTTTCATTTTCAATTCAATGGAAAAACAGCAATTTGCCTACCGTGCAAGGACATGCAGGACATAGACAACTGTTACCCGGAATCAGGACATGCAAAGCCCTCCGCACTTAATTGCCGCATCCTTTTTCTGGGTCAACCCTTTGACGGCCGCACGCAGCTCAGATTTATGGCTTTATGACTGCAACTGAACTGCAACGGGAACTGAAACTGCAACTGGACAGAAAGGATAGAAATGACAGCGTGTCCTTGCTTTAATTAAACCATTGTCAGAACGGCCTGCCATTTCCATTTCCATTTCCGTTGCCCGCGTAAAATCCTTTAGACAGACATTTGCCTCGCCTCAATAACAACAACAGCATATGTGCTAAGAAGGAAAATATCAATTTTCTTCATTTAAGATCCAGCATTGAAAGGGATGCAAAGGCTGATGAGTTTGTCAGTCTGAGTTTATAAGCATAGATCTCAGAGATGATGAGAGTTGGAGCAATCAAACATATTGGGCACTCAATTTTTAACTTTAATAGAATTTTGACACGTAACTTTTTGACTTTCTATTTTTATATATATTTTATATTGATTAAAATTTTTATATGCTAGCAAATATTTTAAAAATTTGGTAAAAGTATTTTCTTTTTATTTTGGTTATTGACTCTTGTAATATTTTTATAGTGCATAACATTTTTTTATTTGTGTTTGTTTGTATTGTGTAATTTATATTTCAAAGAGTCAAATTAAATTTTTTTTTATTTTTTATATTTTAGTTATTTATTTTATTTACTTACTTATTTCTGTATGTTATAATTCTAATTATTGTGGATTACTTATAACTATTTTTTTTTTGTCTGCAAATATTGCTATATATTTTTGTGAATAATAATAATAATAATAGTGAATATATTTAATTTTCAATTTTTAAATATATATTTTAATAATTTGAACTTATTTCCGTTTGCTTTAATTCAATTTAATTTATGGTGATAGAATCGAACGATTTGGAAGTTACTGAAATAAAATAATTGCCCAATATATTTTGATAAGTAATATTTCTATAATGATGCAATCTTTTATTTGTTGTGTATTTTATTCAAATATTAAAAAAATATTTATCATTTATTTCCATTGTATTTTTTTAATTTTTGCAAATATTTTTTAAATGTGCTAAATTATTTTCTTATAATTTTTTTGACTTTTGTAAGATTTCTATAAATTATTATATTGATCCCTTTTCAGATTGCCTTAATTTTTATTTTATTTATGTTGATTAAATCGAAAGACTTGAAAGATACTGGGATACAATTATTTTTTCTCCAATGTTAGTTTTTGACTTTTTTAATATTTCTATAATGTATTTAATTCTTAATATGTATTTGTTGTGAATTTGTCTACAAAATATTAATATTTACATTTTTTTTAAGTGAAATTTAAAATATTCGAATGGCGAATATATTTATATTTTTTTTTAATTTCAAACGTATTTCTATTTGTAGAAATTACATTAAATTTAAAATTAAAGACTTCTAAATTACTGGGCAGCTAAAAGTCGAGCATTTAAATTGTAGATTTCCTGCTTGTCGCCTTTTCCCCCGCGGCATTTTACGCAATCAAATTGCAGTGGAATCTCACGCGTATCCTCAATCAACTGAAGTGAACGGGGGGAAAAGGGAAATGGGAAATGGAAAGGGGAATGCAGTAAGCGGTTAACTGGCAATCCTTGCCAGCGTCAGGTGCTGTTATGTTACCTGCCTGCTGCTGTTGCTGCCGTGTTGTTGTTGCTGCTGCTGCTGTTGTTGTTGTGGTTGCTGCCGTGTGCGTATTCAAATAAAGCAGGTAGCTGGGAAAAAGAAATAGAAAAATAAATAGAAGGGAGTCCTGTCTAATCCTTGCTCAATCAGTCATCAGGCGACTGGCAGCACAAATCTCATTTTCGTCAGAATGAAAATATACTTCTCAAAGGCGGATCAAAACGAAAGGATTACGGTAAAAATACTGTTGTTGTTGTTGCTGCTGTTTGTCTATTGTCTGTGTGTGTTGGTGGTGTGTGTATGTGCGTTGTTCTTGTCTCTATTGTCTCGTTGTTGTTTGGTTGTTGAGCAGTTTTTGTAGGCGTTGTCGGAACTGCGATTGCTTCATTTGTGCAAATTACGAGAAATGGAAAGGAAAGGAGCAACCCACGACAGCAACAACAACAACAACAACAGCAAGAACAGCAGCAACGACAGCAACAACAACAACAACAGCAACAACAACAAGAGCAACAACAACAGCAACATTTACAGGCTCAACAGGCAACATAGCGGTTTTTCTTACTTTATTTCAACTATATTTTTTTTGTCATTATTTTCTTATTTTAATTTTGTTGCCTGACTGGCGACAGGAAACTCGTTTTTTTTTCTTGGCAGCGACTTGAACTTGGTGTGTGTGTTGGTGGTGTGTGTTGTTGTTGTTGTTGCTGTTGTTGTTGTTGTTGTTGTTGTCACTTCTCAGCTCTCATGTCGCTTGTCGCTTGTCTCTCTGACTATTATGTCAAAGGATGTGTGCATAAATACAATCAATGAATGTATTGTGTTGCATAACTGTAAATGCAAAACAGTACGCTCTCTCTCTCTCTATCTCTCTCTCTCTTTCTCGCTCTCTCTCTCTCTCTTTCGCTCTCTGTGTGTGATAACAGTTGGCTCTACGCCTGTTGTCTAATGTGGAAGTGAAATACTTATGACGACTGAGCGGAAATCAATTATGAATGGATTGCTGTTGTTTTTATTGTTGTTATTCTTGTTGTTGTTGCTGGGGGCAGCTGACGCGCTTGAGAAATGGTGTCAAAGGATTGCAGCACCGTTAGGTCCTGGATAAAAAGCATCAGTTGTTGCTTGAAGCTGTTGCAGCAGCTGCTTGACAGATGAAAACGGCAATAAAATATACGGGATTTCGGAATTTACATATGTATATATCCCCGAAAAATTTAAATGAAATTATTTATTTAAGCCAACTAATCGAAGAAGAAAGGACTGAACTTTCTGCGGCTTGTTAAATTGCAAATACTCTTACAGATTATATTGATTTATTTGATTTTATAAATTAAATATTTAAAAGTTAAAATAACTAAAAATTTAATTATTTAAATATTTATTCTTAATATTTATTTAGACATATTTTTATTGCGACTTAAAAAACTTGATTAAATTTTTAAGACTAAAAATAATTAGAACTTTCAGTTTGAAAAAAACTCGATTCCTCCCATCAACTGTAGTCAAAACATGTGTTTTTAAATTCTTAGGAATAAAACGCAAAAATGTATACCTGTCACATAAAAAAAAAAAAAAAAAAAATGGATTAAATTTTTAAGATAATTAATATTTTAAATATTTTATATATTTATTCCAAATATTCTAACAGATTATTTACGCTTTAGACATATTGTTATTGAGAATTAATTGAATTGAATACATTTTTAAAACTAAAAGTAACTAATTTTTAAAATATTTATTTCAAGTTTTCCTACATATAATTGAGACTTTAGACTTTATTTATTCCAAATACTTTTCAAGGTTATTCAGACTTTAGACATATTGCTTTTGAGAATTCATAGTTTTAATTAAATATTTAAAAGTTAAAATAACTAATAATTTTATTATTCACTTTTTTTTTAGGCCGTAGCAACAAGCACTGATATTTATTGAACTGATTGAGTTTTTTCCTGTAAATTCCCCAATTCTTGCAACAAATTTTGGTTCAATTGTCATTTTGCGATTGGCTCCTGACTTATTTTTATATTATTAAATATTACTATAATATAAAATAATATTCATGTTGTTTCAATTTCAAACTATTTTTTTAATTAATTTTAATCATTGTTTTTATTTGTATTCTAAAATTACATTTTTTATTTTATTGATTTTTGATCCTGCTCTCAGTCTTTAGATACATATAGTAAATAAATAAAATGTATAGAAAAATCTTGACAGACTCTTGGAAAACCTTCTTCAATGCGTGACAAAATTAATATTCAAATTATAAATCTTAAGCTGTCAAGAAAACTCAATTTATGTAATACAATTTATTTTTTATTCACAAAATCGTGATTGGCTCTACAAATTATAGATTGACACGAATTGGCCATAAAATCAACAAGTCTAGGCTGAATTTCAATTAACCAAGCCCTTTTTTATGTAAACTCGTCTTCCGATAACAAAATAAATCCTAAGCTCAAATGTTTCTTAACCCATATAACGAATGTAAGAGTGATAAAAACAATTTAGAGCCCAGAACTTTTACCTTTAATAACAATTTCGACTCGACTCAATTATAGTTCTGAGATATTGCTGGCTTTTAATTATATTTTCGTCTATTATTTTGCATATGACTTCTAACCAAAAGATACAATTCATTCCCCTATGAAATTCTAATCAAATTCAGCGCAAAAACTAAGCTCAACTCTATTTAATTACGATCTTTTCGAATCTTTTGATTAATGACATTTTCAGCAATCTGAAATGGTTTATTATGCTGTGAATCCGTGTATCGCATTTCCATAAATCTAGACACTAAATACATCTAGAGAGTGTTCATATGAGCATTCAAATTTATGCATGAATTCTCACAATGAGTTCTTTGAACTTCTCTCAGCTCCAAACTGCGACTATATCTAACATATTATGTCTTCATAGCTTGCTAATAACCACCAAAAACTTCCAAAAAAAAAAAGTAAAAAGAAAACGAAACAACAACATGACATAAAAGCAACAAAAAATTATTTTAAAAAAAAAACTAGAAAAGTTCATTCGCCTCACAAACAGACAAATTAGAAAAATTAATACGCTGCTGGCCCCCACGAAACTCCCCTCAGTCCCCTCTGCCCCTCTGCCCCCTGTCCCCTGTCCCCCTCTTGGAAGCTCCCCAATAAAGCCACGCAGCGAAGTGCGTCAAGTTTTTTTTTTTTTTTTTTTTTTTTTGGTTTTTTGGTTTTATGTAAGACGTGGACTGAGAATGTAACAACTGAACTTTTGGGTTTATTTTTCGGGCAGTTCATTGACCACAGACAAAAGACACGACAACAACAGCAACAACAACAACAACTAGCTGCAACTTTAGTGTGAACTTTAACACAAAAGTTTTTTTTTTTTTGTTTAGCATTGGAGAGAAGAATCAAGATTTGTTAAATACACCCAGCGAAAAATGCTCTGAAAATTCATAAATTTAATCATTTTTTAGAAAAACAAAACTTGTAAACTAAAATTTAAATAAAGATAAATCTAAAATTGTATATGGTAATTTATTACTATTTTTTTTTTTAAAAAGAAAAAAAAAAAGTTAATAAATAATATTAAAAGTAATAAAGAATAATTATTAGTTTTATAGCACATGAAATGTCAATTAGATTAAGACAGTTTGAAAGATTTCAAAAGTGTCAAATGGAGAATGTTGAAAAATAATTTTAAACTTTTTCAAAGTAATAAAATTCTTATGTCGAATTTAACTAGAGTCAAATTATTAAAAAACTTACAGTCCGTAGGACATTCGCTTAAGTTTAAACAAAAGTTATGATTTTAAAAAACTGTCAAGGGTCAGGTAAGAAAAACTTGAACAGATTAAAAAAAAAAAAAAAAAAATTTTGGATTTAATTTTAAAAGAAATTAAAGTTTTAAAATAGACAAAATTTTGAAAAAAAAAATTGAATTTTTTTAAATGAATAATCTTTTTAAAAAAAATTTCATATTTTTAAATTAATAAAACTTCGAAAAAAAATTTATTGTTTTGAAATGAATAAAATTATGATGCAGAATTCAATTAGAGATCAATTAATGATAAAATGGACATTCCGCAAGGAAATCAGTTAAGTTTTTTCAAAGTTAGTATAAAAGTTAGAAGTTTTTAAAAATGTGTCAAGGGTCAGGTATGAAAAAATTGGACAGATTTCGAAAAAATAAACCACATTTTTTGGATTAAATTTTAAAAGAAATGAAAGTTTTGATATGAATAAAATCTTGAAAAAAAATTTTATTTTTTGAAAGGAATCAAATTTTTATTAATGATAAAACGGACATTCCGCAAATAAATCAATTAATTTTTTTTTTTCAATTTATAAAAGTTGGAAGTTTTTTAAAAACTCTCAAAGTAAGACAAAAATTGGACAGATTTAGAAAAAACTTAAATTAAATTAAATATTAATGCAAATGTGGTAGAAAATATCGATTTGAAAGTGTGCGTTTTTTTCTCTCGGTGCAGCGAACAGCCAGAGAATTACTCAATTCTTCGGGAAGGGGGAATACAAAGGGGGAGTTGAAGAGGCAAGTTCTGTTCACTCGGTCATACTTTCAAATTGCAGTTGCAATTGCCGCAGAATTGCAAGCTTGGCCAGCAAGAAAGACAGCAAGAAAGAAAGACAGCAAGAAAGAAAGGCTTTCTTTTAGCCTGGCCAAAAGAAAAACTGGTTGTTGGTTGTTGGCTGTGCGCGATGGCAGAGAAAGAGATTCGCCAATGAGCCAATGAAAGTATCTCCCGTTGGTTACACTCTCTTGGCTTAGTTGCTGTTGTTGTTGTTGCTGTTGTTGTTGGCCAAAAGACACGAAGAATGTTTCTACTTAGATTTTTCTGCGGCTCTCGGCGCCGCAAACGTTGCGGAAATGTTTATCTACATCTTTTGCCATAGTCTCGATCGAGTCTCCAGTCTCCCGTCTTCTACAGTCTCCCGTCTTCTTCAGTCTCCCATCTTCTCCCGTCTCCCGTTTCTGGAGTCTCGGCATTTTCTGCAGTTCAAGCGAGTGCGTTGAACTTGCCATGGAAAAAGGCAACACATATACATATACATATACATGAACAAAGTGGAGTAGCAACAACAACAACAACATCATGAACAACAACAAGAACAACAATCCGAACTCAGCCGAAAGAAATGAAAATAATTACAAGCCGAGTTGAAGCCGAAGTATGACGCCGACTTAGCTCCGAGTTCCCTTACAGCTCGACAAACTCATTGAAACTCGCAACGCACACGCATTACACTGATAAAAAAAAAGACCAGCTTCAAATAGTGTATTCGACAAATTACATTAAAAAAAGGAAAATTAATAACGCTGTCACCCAAAAATAAACATATTTAATTTAAATTAAATAGCATTAAAAATTACATAGATAAGATTTAAGTTAATGGTCACTAGTTCCTTCCCCTTCATTCCCAAAACTTTATTGAATTTTAATATAACTAAATTTGTTTCATATTAATTTTTTTTTAATATTTTATTCAATAGTTTATTTACCAAATAAAGATTTATAATCATTTGATAAACATAATCATTTACATAAAAAAATTACTTGAATAAAGTCAAAAACATTTTAAATAAATAATTACAAAATTTTTGAAATATTTTTGAGAAATAAATACAATGTATAATAAACTATAAAACATTATTTATTTAAGCAAAAAAATTACTTGAAAAAAGTGATTAACATTTAAAATTAAAAACGACATAATATGATTAAAGTTATGTCATATTTATTTGAATAAATTCGCTCAACTTAATTGAATTTAAATCAAATTGAAAATGTTTCATATTATTTTGTATTATTTTATTCAATAGTTTATGATAAATTACATTATTAATGAGATAAAGTTAACTTAATTGTTATCGAATTTTATATTTTTAATATTATTTCTTATTATTTTATTCAACTTGAATAAATACTTACTTGAATAAAGTGAAAAACAATGAAAATTAAAAATGACATAATAAGATTAACTTTAAAACATATTTATTTGAAAAGATAACCGAAACTTAATTGAATTGTAATCAAATTAAATTTGTTTCATATTGTTTTTAATTATATTTTCAACTTAAAATTATTTATTAAATGAATTTTAATAGTTTAAATAAATATTAACGTTGGATTGTATTCATTTAAACAAATTTCCTAAACTTAATTTAATTGTAATCAAATTGGATTTTTTTCATTTATTTTTGTACTATATTATTCAACTTTAAATTTATTAAAATTAAATTTTTTAGGTTTCTTAAAAAGTCAAAAACTGTTTGATTGAGATTTTTATTACTTCTAATTTATTTAGATATATTTTTTTTCTGTGTAGTTTCGAGCAGCAACTGCCTCACAACTGTTGTTGTTGGAGGCCGTGCAGCAGGTTTGTCTTACCACTAAAAAAATAAAAGACTTTTGGCCCATTACATTTGTTACAGATTTCGGCTGGGCGATAAGAATTATCATCAAAATGCGATTACGATTGCATCTCCGAGCGCGGATCATTTGGGCATCATGTGAGCAGCGATTCTTTATTGTAGTACACATCACACATCATGCTGGGAATTCAAATGGTATTCACCATACGAATACGAATGAGTGTGAGTACAGGTATAAGTATGAGTATGCGTATTCGTTTGTACTTGGGTTCTATCTAGGTCTTGGTATGCCAAACAATTTATTGTGCTTGGTCGATCGTATCTCACTGATAACAGATAACAGTGCCTGCAAAGAGCCCCGTCCAACTATTGATGCGTTCTTTAAATATATTAATTAAGCATTAGCAAGGCGATTATTAAGTTATTATTATGTGACAAATTTTTATTACTTGTCATTTGTAAACGATTTTCCAGTTTAAGTGGCATTTGTTGATTATTATTTTTATTCCAATAGATTATCTTTATTTTAATAAAATATTTTTATTTACTCTGTTAATTAAACATCTACTAACCATTATTAAATTCTCCATTTCTATATAACTTTGGGGAAGTTTTTACAAATTATTTTAAAAATGTTGCAAAATATATAAAACTAAATTTGCCAAATATCAAGAAATTTCCAAAGCAAATTGTACTAAAATAACATATAAAAATCTTTGTAGTAAATAAAAAAAGAATATTTAATTGCTTGCACTATAAAGTTTAAAATCTACATATATATACATATAGTTGCCACTAACTCCAATCATATTTCTAATTAAAAAAAGTGTTATACTTACATATAAAATTCACAATTGCTTATTTAACTAAAATTATAAATTTTTTAAAAATTTTTGCCAAATATATAAAATTAAATTTCCCAAATGCAAAAAATTTCCAATGCAAATTGTACAAAAAAATGTATAGAAATCTTTGTAATAAAAAAAAAAAAATTTAATTGCTTGCACTAAAATTTGAAAATTTATATACATATATTCTTTTAAGCTGCAAATATTTTTAGCCACATTTCTAATTAAAAAAAAACAAGTTATATTTACATATAAAATTCACAAATGCTTATTATAAATATAAATATAGAATATTTTGCTTAGACTCAAAAATGTCATTTTTTTTATTGCTTGAACGACAATTTTTAACTAAAATTTTTAATTTTATATTTTTTATTTTTTATAATATTACTACCAACATAAAAAAAATTAAAAAAAATTTAAACCATTAACATTTTGAATTTACAAATGAATTTAATTCTGATTTTTATTATTGTGAAGTTGCCTGAAAAGTTCAAACCGCAATTTTCCGCCGTAATTGCAAACTTCTAAGCAAATGTTCCCTTAATTTAAAGAAAAAAAACAAAACATTTTGTTTTTCGCAGTTTTATGAAGTTGCGCGAATTGGTCAAAAGCAGAAAATATGCAGAAAAAAAAAGGTTTTCGCAATTTCATAGGCCACAACTAAGCGCAGCTAAGAAATGCTATTGTTGTTGGCTAAAACGTGTTGGCCCATTTAAGCGGGAAAATACCGCAGTCTAAGAAGAGTTACTGGAAGAAGAAGAGAAGTTGCTAGAAGAAGAAATAGGAGGAGGAGAAGAAGGAGAAGGAGAAGAAGCAACTAAATTTGTTTACAATTTATATAGTTATGAGAGTGTGTGTGTGTGTGTGTGTGTGTGTGTGTGTGTGTGTGTGTGTGTGTGTGTGTGTGTGTGTGTGTGTGTGTGTGTGTGTGTGTGTGTGTGTGTGTGTGTGTGTGTGTGTGTGTGTGTGTGTGTGTGTGTGTGTGTGTGTGTGTGTGTGTGTGTGTGTGTGTGCATAGTTCAGTCACATTTGGCCCTAATCAAAGCAGAACAGATTGCAGGTCGCTGACTCACAAGCAACGACAACAACAACAACATCTACATCAACAACAATGTGAAGAACCAACGTCGTTGTTGTTGTTGTTTTTATGCGTTGTCGTGTCATGGTCAAAATTTCCATAACTTCAAAAACAACTCACTCAACTGAGTGTGTGTGTGTGTGTGTGTGTGTGTGCATGTGTGTGTGTGTATTTGCGATTACACTTTCGTCACCAGCCGCTGTTAGCCTAATTATACAATGCTCGATAACGTTTCCAATGAAAAGAAACTCTGTCAAAAAATAAAAATATAAAAAAAAATTACAAAAGTTGGCGTCTTCATTTTTTTTGGCGTAAACAAGATGACTCAGCTGACTCTGGATTGGACCAAGTTAACAGCGCGGCAGGTGGAAGGGGTGGGGCGGGTTGGGGAGGGGGGAATTTACCTCACAGAAGTCGTTGACTTCTTAAAGTGAACGCGCGTTTACACGCCAAATTATTACAGATGAAAAACGAACTCGAATTCAAAAGACAGAAGAAGTGGAGGTAGGAGAAAAGGAAGAGACACAGGTTCAACGACCGTTTTTGTAACATGGCCAACAACGTTGGCAGATGATGAACAGAACCTATTGGCGAACAAGAACGCTCCAATGGAATATAAATACTTGTGTATAAAGGCGCGAGCTGAAATGGCCAAGAAGTCTTTTTGTTTTTGTTTTTGGTTTTTTGGAGCTGAGCAACAACTTTCACCAATTTGTTTTGCTTTCGCGGTTCTTTCTGGCCAAAACAACGAAGCGATGACAACGACAACAACGACAACAATTGGCACTGCTGTCAATGCGCCAAAAGCGTCAATCCGATCAGCCATCAATATCTACAGTGTGTGTACATTGTACAATGTCTGTGCACCTAGCAAAAAAAATTGTTCTAGAATTTTAATATTTAATTTTAATATTTAAACTTTGATTTTGCTTTATAGTTTTTACTATATTTTGGATTTAAATATGTAAAAAGTGTGTGCACTTTTATGATGTATTAAATATGAAAGTATAACATCCTAGCAAAATAAAAAGAATAATTTACAACGGGATTTTATTGACAAAAAAATTTTATTAAAATAAAATTTATATTTTTTTAATTTATTTTTCAAAACAGTAATTAAAATACATATATTTATTTTTCTTAATATGTGTGCACTTTAATTTTAATTTTAATATGAATACACAATAATTAAATAAAATAAAAGAAAATAATTTACGACATGATTTTACTAACAATAAAATAGTAAATTAAAATAGAATTTATGCTATTATTTTAAATACGTTTTTTATTTATATGTAATATAAACAAAATTAATTTCTACTGTATTTCTTTGTACTAAATATTTAAAAAGTGTGTAATTATAAATAATATTTTAATTGTATATTGTACAATATCAAAATAAAGTAAAATAATAAACAACAACAATAAAATAGTAAATTAAAATAGAATTTATGCTATTATTTTAAATACGTTTTTTATTTATATGTAATATAAACAAAATCAATTTCTACTGTATTTCTTTGTACTAAATATTTAAAAAGTGTGTAATTATAAATAATATTTTAATTGTATATTGTACAATATCAAAATAAAGTAAAATAATAAACAACGTGAATTTATTGACAAAAAAAATATTTCATTAAAACGGATTTCAAGAACTACTTTTAATACGCATTCTATTTATACATAGTATAGTACTTAGTACTTATACTTAATATGTTATATATGTAAGAGATGAATGCACTATAATTATAATTTAAATATGAAAAGCTCAATAAAATAATGTACGATGTGAATTAAATTACAGGAAAATAGTTTAATAAAATTGATTCATTTTATTATTTTAAATACGTATTCTATTAAAATGTTATGAAGTAAATATGAAAATTAAATTATTTATTTTAATGCGTATTCTATTTAAATGTAAAATCAAATTTAAATTATTTTGAACACGTATTCTATTTAAATGTTATGTAGTGAAAATCAAACATGTCTCTATTTATTTTTATTTAATACCTAAAATTTAATTACAAATAAAATATGAATATGAATATACTAAATCAATTTACAATATAAAACGAATAATTTAAAATAGTTTGTTAGAACACAATTTATATTAGTCTTTTTATTATTTACTATTGTTATTATTTATTCTTTTTAATACGTAAACTATTTTAATGTAATGTGTTAAAATTCCAAACATGTCTCTATTTATTTTTACTATTTTTTTTCGCTGGCTGTTTGTGTGTGTTTGTTGTTTGTCTTAGAACTTGTGTGTCTTTATTTTTGGCCTACCAAATTTGTCGCCTTAATAACTTTCCCATTAAAAGCTAATAAAGCCGCTTGCAACTTCCGTTCAGACAGCAAAGCGGCAACAGCAAATGCCGGAAAAGTCGCGCATTTGATTAGCAGACACACACACATAGACTCTATATATGTATATGTATTAGTATATGCTATGTGGCACAACAGAACGTCACGTTCTGGCCATGCCACACAGCAACAACAACAATAACTATTACTATTTATTCCCTGACTCTGACTCTGACTCCACTCCCTGCTTCTCTTTTTTTATTTTTTGGGCCAACGTTCGCTAATCAAATGTGCCTCTCTTCCACACTACTTCTCCCTCTCCCTCTCTATCTGTTGTGTCGTTCTTTGCTGGGCTGTGTGTTCTTCCAGAAGCCTCCGCTTTGTAGCGGTTAACTTACGGTACTTTTCGTTTTCATTGCACGTCAGCGCGAGAATGTTTAGCCTAGATTCGAGCGCAGGTTCGTTGAACTGACACTTCGACTTCTTCTGCTTCTTCTTCTTCTTATTCTGCTTCTCCTTCTTCTTCTTCTTCTTCTACTTCAACTTCGTCTTCGGCTTCGTCTTCGACTTGGACTTCGTCTTCGGCTTCGTTTGTTTGGCTTTTTTCAACTTGCTGCTGCAAGTTTCTGGCAAGTTCGTTGCCTAAGTCTTTTGTTTTTCTGGGCGTTGGCAACAACAACAACAACAACGACAACGACTACGCGCAATTCACTTTAAGTCCTCCTCTGCATTCGGCTCCAATCGAGCTTGCAATATTCTTTTTTGGCCAGCTTATGATAAGGCAACAATTCCCACATAGAATCAAGCTGGCCAATAAATCGGTACAATGACCGCAAGTTACCTCCGAGTCACCTCCAAGTTGCCACCAAGTGCAACACAGTGCAGAAAATGAGGAGATTAACTAATATAATATACATATTTGTTTTTGGACTTTGTTTAGTTTTTCCGAAGATCGCAAATTAGAGTTTTGAGAAACTTTTATTTGAAATTTGTATTAAAAAATCATAGTATAAAAGTTGTTTTCCAATTTTTATTATAAAAGTCGAAAAATAAAAGCTAAATGTAAATATCTTAATTATACAAACTAAAAATTAAAGAGTTAAACTATGATTTTTAAATAAAAAAAAAACTATTGTTCTAGAATTTTTTTATTTGGATCAAAAATATGAGTTAGCTTATAAAGTTTTTGATAGAAATTAACAAATATTTTTAAATTAAAAATGCATATTTAAAACATTAGAATCTCAAGCAGTTCGTAGTTTAGTTTTTCTGAGTTTTTAATGTCGGTATTTTATACAGCTGTGAACTCTGAAAAACAATATATCTTTTTAGTTTAACTCTTTAGCGCCAATTTACACTAACAAACAATTTATGTTCTCACATAATTAATTATATTAAGACTTCCATATCATTTTAATGAATTTATATATTCTTAATCACTTAATTTCCAATTTATATTCTTACATTATTAATTATATTTAAACTTCCATATAGTTTTTAAAATTTATATATTCTTAATAATTTAATTTGCAATTTTTATTTTCATATACATAATTAATTATAATTATACTTTCATATAATTTTTTTCAATATATTACTTTTGCTAAAGTTAAATGTACTTATTTAAAATGAAACAATAAACTTAATCATATCATATATAATATTAAATTTGTTATGTTAGGCAGCGATTTTTTTCAGATTATAATATGGCATAAAATTAATAAAAATCTAAATAATATTGTATATATATTTTAAGCATTCAAACACCTATTTTTTTTACTTTTGAAATATAAAAAATTACATTTATTTAAAAGAAACAAATGTAATTAAAAATAGACCAAAATCTGACAATAAAAATAGAAAAACAGACCGTTAAAGATATTAATTATTATATTATCTTTTAGAAAACACATCAAAATTTTATTTTTCTTAAATTTAAGAAACTTAAACTTAAAAAATCTTAAAAATAAAACAGACTTTTAAAGATAATAATTATTATATTAAATATAACGTGAATCCAACCCGTTTTAAGCGCTGTGTGCAAGTGAGCTTCAAGTTGGCCAACTAAAAACAACAACAACAACTACAACTACAACAACAAGAAGAAGAAAAGAAGCCAGTCTGTTGGCAATGCAGCTCTCGAGAGAAGCAGTTAAAGCCAATGACCGCAAGTAACTTACATTTGAAAAATGTGTGCAAAAGCACAGCGAAAGGAGCTGTGCGAAAGAGAGAGGAAGAATGAGAGAGAGAGAGAGAGAGAGGGTAGCAGCAAGAGATACTTTACTCTCACAACAACTACAACAAAGATGCATTCGAGTGAAGAGACGATGCATTTTGCAGAATATAACAGTAACTCAACGGTAGCTTGCAACTCGCGGTTCTGCAAACAACAACAACAACAACAGCAACAACAATTCTGCAATGTTTGCCAAAGATGAAACCGGTCTAAGAAATATTTCCAAGAAAATTATTGAGGGAAAGGCGCAATGCAATCTCTCTCTTCGCTCTTTCTCTCTTCTGGCCAGGTCGAAAAATCTTTGCTTTTGCAATTGTTTTTTCTCTCGTTATTGTTGAGGCTAAAAAAGTTCTCAACAACATTCTCCTATTTTCCATTTAATGATTACGAAAGGCATTTTTCCAAGCAGCTAAACATTTTAATATAATTATAAAATGCATTTCAACCAATTGACATTTTATGGCAGACACTTGGATTCTTGTTGGGGTTAAGAAACTGCGGAATAAGCTGAAAATTATATAAGAAATAGATAGATAATACATAAAAGAGATTATTTTGATTATTTGAATCATTATTATGCTCATGATTTATGTTTATTAACATTTTTATTCGTTGTTTTACAATTTTACTTAGAACCGCAATTCATATTTTTGTGTCCATCAACTTAAATTAAATCAAATTTATTTTACTGTCAATTTATGTTATTATTTATATTTCCTATGCACATGATTTTTATTTTCTATTTTTTCTGTAATTTTAATTTCTAGAATCTTATTTGGAATTTTATTTTAAATTCAATTTTATTAATTTATAGAAATCAAATTAGTTTTTCTGTAAATATTTAACTTTACTCCTTTTTTTTTTGTAGCAACAACTTTTGACTTATAATCAAATTGGATAATTTATTTTTTATTATTTATTTTTTTAAAAACTTAAATGGAATATTAATCAAATAAATCAAATTAATTTGGCTATAAAACTTTTAGCTTTTCTTCATGTGTTTACATATAATTGAAATAAATTTTTAAATATATTTTATATTAAACTCCTGGCAATTTATGCATCTACAATTTCTAACAAATCTAGGATCGATTTTTCAAAGTCTAATTGATTATTTTTAAGTTAAATGCATAGAAATAAATGTCAAATTACAAACAATATCTTGGACTACATTTTCGAATAAATTCAATTAATAATTTGAATATATTTGATTTGATTTTCATGCCCAGTTTATAACTTCAATCTCTAATCAACAAACTCTTAATCTCAACTTTATTCTTGCCTCATTTTCGCGCTTTTCCATGGAATTCACAGCACAAATTCCATTACACAGTGCAAAATAAGTGACCACAACATTTTGTGCTGCACTGTGAACTTGTAACTTCTTCGGAGTGCAACAAATTGAAAATTAAAGTCAAAATATTGTTGGCTAAAAAAAAAACTCTTGGCCATTATGAGCATAAACAGCAACAACAACTAGAAAATCAGCACTAAAAAATTCTAACCACATACAACAGTCAAAGAGACAGCAACAAAAACAACAACAAAACAACGTTGCACAAAATGGGCAAATGCCCAACAGCAACAACAACAACAGCAATAGCAACAACTAAAAAATAAAAAATAAAAGAAAAAAAGAAAAAAGAATTCCCAGTGACCTAATTCTGCACTCAGTTGCAGCAATCGCAGTTGTTGTTGTTGTTGTTGTTGTTGTTGTTGCTGTTGTTGTTGTTGTTGCTGTTGTTGCTGTTGCTGTCATCGCCATCGTAGCTGTTGTTAGAGTTAGTTGGCCTTTTTATGCCCACACTTCACAGAGAGTTTTATACTTAATGCATTAGCTTTGTCTAAACATGTAAAAAAAAATGTATTTAAAGAATACAAATATTTAAGATACATCTAAATAATACATTTATATAGCCAGAAGAACTGAATATTTATTATGATCAACTTTGATATTTTTATAATATTTAAGAAGAAAAGCTGAATGTAATCTATAACATTTGTATTTTTAATCAAATTTTATATGTTGGTATACATAAATTCAAAGCTGATCTTCATCATGTTTTTATACAAAAAAAAAAAAACTACCTTTATTAAATTTTATCTTTTTTTTATGGAAATATTTTTAAAATTGTAATTGAAAGTTTGAAGTTAAACAACTTAATTGTTGAACAAAAATTGGCGATAGTTTTGAATTTGCCTATAATTAATTTTAGTTTAATTTGTACAACTATAGTTGTATTATAAGGAATCTGTACTAAATCTATTATATTTATTGTTGTTTACATTTTCTAAATATACTTTACAATTCATTAAAATTGTTCTTCAGACTCAGCAACTTTACCTATTTGTGTTTTCTATATATTCTGAATATTAACTTTTCATTTTTATTTAAAAAAAAAATGCAACTAATCTTTTTGGAAATATTTCTAGGCTACTCCATCAAAAAGTAAAATGTCTAAGATTTCTAAAAATAAAATAGAATATTTAGTTTTTTTTTGGCTTGAACTTCCTTAAGCTCATTTCTGTTTTTTTGCGATAACTGAATTATTTATATATTAAATGCAATGATTAAGCTTTTTTATTAAATTACAACTGTCCAATCTGGAAATATTCTCAGAAGGCCCCATCAAAAATAGAATATCTTGGATTTTCCCATTCATACCAAACATTTTTTTTCGTTTGTTTTTTGGGACAATTGAATTTTATATCTATTAAATATTGTGCTACTATTTTCTTTATCAAAAATTGAGTAAACTTCTTTAAGTGAATGCCTTATTTAAATTTATTTTATTTTTAAATTGAGTTTTCTACTTACATTAGAATAGAGTATATAAACTTCACATAGTGTTTATCCTTTTTCTATTCTTGCTTTTTTGCTGTTTGTTGTCCCGGAAGTTCTATGCGCATGCGCAGCGAGCGATTCACAGTCGCAGTCGCAGTCGGCGTTGCAGTCGCTGTCGATGTCTCAGTCGAGGAACTGAGCTGGCAAATAACAGAAATTATGTTTCAGCTGCTGGCTGCAGCATGAAGAAAGAAAGAAAAGGCCATGGCTAAAAAGAAATTGCAGAGTGCAGTGATCGCGAAAATTCGATTGCATCCAGGCGGGAATCAAAATGGGAAAAGTGGAAAAGGGGAATGGCAAAATAGAGGGGAAAGAGTAAAAAGGAAAGAGGAATTGGAACGTTCGCCCAGCGGTCATTGGGCGATTGACCGACTCGGAGACTCGGAGCTCGACTTAGAACTTAGAAAACAACTCGGCACTTTTCTTTTGGCCAAAAAAAAACATAACAAATGAAAAACCAATTTCCTTTCGGGCCAGATATGAAAATTACATATGATCGCTTCAAAACTGTTGCAATTCCTCTCTCTCTCTCTCTCTTTCGCTCTCTCTCTCTCTCCTTCTCTCCCACGCTTGGTTCGTTGTCTGTTGGCCGCTTTTGTATGCTGTAACAGGAGCGTAATAAACATTCGCCTAACGGTGCTTTTTGCATGGCCAGAGAGTGTGCAACAACAACAACAACAACAGCAACAACAACAACAACAACATGCAACATGCAACGAGGCAGCAAGCAAAGCTACACTTGGAGAAATAATCATGGTAAACATAAACACAGACACAATTGAATTTTTATTTATTTAATTATTTACTTATATTATTTCTATTTATTTATTTAATTTTTTATTTATTTTAATTAATTATTTATATTATTTTCATTATTTATATTATTTAATTATTTAATTTTTTATTTATATATTTAATTTTGTATTTATTTATTAATTTTTTTATTTATTTATTAAATTTTTTATTTATTTATATATTTTCATTATTTCTTATTTGTTTATTTTTTTATTTATTTATTTATATTATATTTATTATTTATATTTTTTTTATTATTTATATTGTTATTTAATTATTTAATTTGTTATTTATTTTAATTATTTATATTATTTCTTTATTTATTTAATTTAAATATTTATTAATGTATTTCTTTATTTATTTATTAATTGTTTATTTATTTTTATATTTACTTGATTGCTTAATCATTATATAATGTCAACTAAAAAATGTAAATAAATTAAATCAACTTAAAATGACATTAAATTAACATGAATTAATATCAACGGATAAAAAGGAAATTTAAAATCATTTAAATTTAAAAGTGTAAAAATCTGGGGAGGCTTAAAACAAATTATTACATTATCCAATTATCCAAAAAACACAATCAGATCATAAAATATTAATTGAATTACATTTATATAGAAAATTAATTTAATTTTAAATTTCAAATTTGTTTTGGACAACCACACTAAGTAAATAATAAATATTTATTTAACAAAAAAAACACGATTTCATATTTTGTTTTAAATTAAAGAAACCCAATCTTATATTTCGTTTGTTCTATACACTCAAAAAAAAATATTTGTGAAGTTTTCTTTTGATTTAATTTCAATTCTAAATCAAATTAATTTTAAAAACAAAATTAAAAAAACTTTAGCCAACTTTTCTCTGAGTGCATAGAACGAACTGTGCACTAAGTGAAATGCTGAAGTTCATTATAACCGTACATTCTCTCTCTCTCTCTCTGACACACACACACACACACGCACACACACACATTCGCCTTTGCAATTTGCCACTTTTTGCTTCTAAACTTGGCTCAAATTCTGTTGCATTGATAGACAGATAAATTTAATAGACGCGCCAGGTGGCAGCAAAAAAATTGGCAATTGATTTGCGCTGATTTGGCAACTTGTTTGTTTTGTCGTTGTTGTTGTTGTTGTTGTGGATGCTATTGCAATGCGATACACAAAACAGTTTTTAGCTGTAGATTGAGGATCATGTTCATTTAGTATATCCTAAGGGAATTAAATGCAATCCTCAGACTTTATGTAAATATAAGAATTCAGATGGTTTTGTGAATATTGAATGCAATCCACAAATAGTTTCCAAAAACCAGATTGAGGATCTTGTTTGCTAAGTATATGCTAAATACGACCCACAGTCAGCTTAAAAGTATAGCTTATTCCACTATATCCACTAAATATTATAGTGAATTAATTGAAAATCATATTTAATTTGTGGATCTTGATCTTAAAAGACAACCACAAATTATTTGTGTAGATTTCATTTAATTGCTAACTTACCAAATTATATTAAATTCAATTAAACACTCTTTAAATGCAAATATATTTTTAATTTGTTTATTAGATAAGAAAATATATAAAAAAATATACATATACATATGTATAATTCATATTTATATGCTTGAAACAATGCCTTACCTTATTCTAAATTTTCTAAATTTTTACTAATCAATTATTTCTGCATAGTTGATTTTGTTTTATTTTAATTTTTTAATGATTCTTTTTTACTCATTAAACATTTTTTTGTTTTCTGAATTTCTTTTCATTTATTTTTTGCTTCTTTATTGTAAGAAATTGGAAATTTAGTTTACATCTTTCATTTTTAAATACTAAAAATGTTGCCTTATCTTTTTCTAGATTTTATAAATGTTTAGTAATCATGCATAGTTTATTTTGTTTTATTTAAATTTTTAATACAAATTGATTACTCAAATAAAATTTTATTTTTTCCAATTTTAAATTTATTTATTTTTTCTCCTTTATATGCCAATTTCTACATTTCCTCCCAATAACCTGTTAAAATAAGTGTCTCTCATATTTAACAATTAGCTAGACTTCATAATAATTTAAATAAAATTATTAATAATTTCCCTCACACCTTTCGCATATCACTTGATATAATTTATGTTATTTTGACAAGTTCTTTGCTGGATTCTGGACAAGTTTGTTGAGTTTTGAAATGGCCTCTTCATTAGATGCTGCCACAATATTGCGAATAGACGCGAGTTGCATTTATTTTTTTGGTCTCAAGAGAAAGCAGTTTTTTTTCTTCTGCAGCAAAAAACTGCAACTGCAACACACACACACACACACACATACAGACATGGACATATACTCACAAATACACATAAACCAACGCTGCGCATGCGCAACTAAAGTTTTTTTTTTCTATTTTGCAGCGTCTAGAATGCAATTTCTGTTTCTCTAGCGAAACGTTCGCTTCTCTTTGTCTCTCTGTGTGTGTGTGTGTGTGTGTGTGTGTGTGTGTGTGTGCTTGAACTTTGAAAAGTGGGTGAATGTACAGTAATGTTTGCTGCATGCTGACGCTGCAAACAAAAAAATAGAAAAAAAATGGAAAAATAGCAAAAGAGAAGAAAAAAAAATGTTAAACGTGGCAAATTCGTGATGCACAAAGCGCAGAATTTGGCAGGCACTTTAGAATGCATTAGTTAAAGCCTCTAACTGTAAACAAAAACACAGACTCATAGCTGTTAAAATGATTTAGAAACAAATGCCTAAAATATGAACTCTAAACTATTTTTGGAGCATTATAATGAAAATAAAGAAATAACTTTAATAACAAAATTTAAAAATTATTATTTATTAAAACTATTTTATGTTTACTTGATAGAAACAAAAGTTAAAAAGATGAACTCTAAACTATTTAATGAGAATTTAAAAAAAAGCAAGACATAGTATTTAATTATAGTATTTATTAAAATTATTTTATATTTTCGTGATAGACACAAAAGTTTAAAATATGAAATATTACATATTAATTGAGTTTTATAATATATCTTAATAAAAAAATGTTAAGTTATTTATTTACTAATTTATTAAAATTTTTTTATATGTTCTTATAACTAGAGACATAAGCTTAAAATATAAATAATTAAATAAAAATGATTAGTTAAGCATTATAGGAAAAAAAAATAAAGAAATGAGATGAGAAATAAAGGAAAAAAACCTTGATCTAATTAAAAAATTTATAAAATTATTATCATAAAATAACAAAAATTAAATTTTCATAATAAAAATTTAAACTAAAACTTGAATTAGTATACAAAAATACCAAAAATGATTAACGAAAAAAATAAATAAACTAAAACTAAACAAATTTGTTGATAAGAATCCTTATTCAATTATTTTAATAATAATACAGTCGAACTTCCCTAACTCGAATCACCATTATCCACGAAAAAAGTTCGAGTTAGGGAGACTTCGAGTTAGGGAAGTAGAATTGTATGAAATTTGCCTAGTATTGCCACTCGATTTTGTTCGAGTTAGAGAGACTTCGAGTTGGGGAAGTTCGAGTTAGGGATGTTCGACTGTATAATAATTACATTTTTAATTAATTTGTATTAATATTTTTTTTTAATGTTCTTAATTCATTTTTAAGATTAAAATGGTAATGTCAATACATCTTTTGATATTTTGGAATGTTTCTTAAATATAATATTTATTTTAAATTTGTTTTGAGTACACATTTAATTATTATTTTATAATTTTTGTAGGGAGATAAACAGTGTTTAAATTTCTTATGATAAAAATTGAAAATAAAAGTTTAATCTGTTTTCTGGCTGCCTCATTCATATAAAGTATTGTTTATCTAAGATATTTCCATTCATTCAACTTTTTCTGATTTGAATTTTCTACTTCACAAGCTGCTGTTATCAGTGTAATAGCGCTTATCAGCGACAGCTTTGATGCATTGAAGGCCACGCCATTTCATAAATTGGCACACTTATGCAAAGTCAACGACTCACGCACACAAGCAGACACAACAACACACAAACCCACACACACACACACACACGCACATAGACAGCGACTAGCCAAAGTCGTTGTTGTCTCAATGCAAGAGCTCAAAAAGCGAGGCCGAAGAAATAAACAGTTAACTTGTTTCGCGCGCTGAGCCGAAGCCGAAAGCCAAAGCTGCGCTCAGCTCTATGTATGCATGTATGTGTGTGTGTTGGTTGCGTTGCATAACTTTCATGCCAACGCAGCCAGCGACGACGACGATTCGCCTCCAAAGTTCATTCGCCTCGTGCACTCCATTCGCCTGCGCTCTCGCTCTCTCTTAAATATACTCTCTTCACTATTCTGTTTGAATCTCTGCCGCTGCCGCTGCCAGCGTCGCTGCTTCTTGTGCTGCCTTTTTTTGTGTCTTATTTGGGCTGCGCTTTGATTGCTTTTCTCTTTCTTATTTTCAGAGCTTGGCTTTCGTTTGGTTTTTGTCTCTTGAAAAGGAATGTTTACTGTTGTCTGCCTGTTGCTGTTGTTGTGATGTTTTTGGGTGAATATGTGTGTTGTTGTTGTCTTTCTTTTTTCATTTTTATCATCTGTGGATCTGTGCAGCATTGTTTAAGGTCAGTTCTCTTACCTAACTTTGGTGCATTTCTTTCTTTCTTTCTTTTTTTTTGGCCTTTCGTCTGTTTTGTTGGTCAACCATAATTTGGTGGTAAATAGTCGGCGTTTTTAATTAGTTACGTTGTTGGTTCGGTGACCCACGGGTGAAAAGTCTCCACGATGTTGCTTACATAACTCACACTCGGAGAGAAGGTGAGAAGATCAAACAGTCTTCAAGTGTCTTCAAGTAACTTCAAGTGTCTTGACAAATATTACAACTATTTAAGCGATGTTTACAGAGTCTACTAAAAAATATTATACCAAAAGAATTTGTTTTGGAAAACTGTCAGGGAAATAGAAAAAG
>JBAMBJ010004389.1:0-43982 GCA_037043495.1 Drosophila recens | reverse complement strand
CACATTATGACGCACAACGAAAGCAATTTTGTACAGTGTCCCCACTGCTCAAAGTATTTTAAGAAGGGGAATATTGAAAGACATCTTCGATCTCACACCGTACGTCCGCACAAATGTCCACACTGCCCAATGGATTTTTCCCGCGTTGCTCATCTTAAAAAACACATCAACACTCACCGCAAAGAAAAAGCCCTAGTTGTCAATTATTAAATTATCTGTCCTAATTTATTAGTTGTCAAGCATTTTTCACTTCAAATCTGGCGGCATATACACTAGAGGGCATATTTATTTTGACACCATTTAAAGTTAAATCTACTCGTTATTTGAACCTACTTCATGTACATTTTGGCATCAATGGAAAGTTTATTTCAATTCCGTTTGAATGATACATAACTTTCTTTAACCCATTAAGTACCCATTGAAAATTGTGAATTTTTTGAAAACGTCCATTTTAAAATTTGTTCCTCGATATTTTTCAAAAAATTTGCAAAATCAATTTTTCAAAAATCTCAAATCTCTTCGCTAGTATTTTTTATAAATTTTTGAAAACTGCTAAAAATGACTATTATAACCCCTTTTTCCTCCTTTTCATACATTTTTAAAAAATTTATAAAAAATACTAGCGAAGAGATTTTTGAAAAATTGTCTTTGCAGTCCCTACTAGAATTGTTTGAAAAATTGTATTGCATCAAAAAATTTTTTGAAAAATATTGAGGAAAAAAGTTTTAAAATTGACGTTTTTAAAATTCAAAAACTTTCAATGGGTACTTAATGGGCTAAGGAAAATTTTGATGCCAAAATGTACGTGAAGTAGGTTCAAATAACGAGTAGATTTAACTTTAAATGTTGTCAAAATAAATATGCCGTCTAGTGTATGTGTTTAATCTTATTATTGTTAAACGTAAATTGTTCACAAGAGCCTAAGCCCTTGTTTAGAATAGTAGTTCAATAGAATAGTCTCACTATGTCGCACTCTTCGATATGCTTGTATGCCTATTAGACCTAAGCAAATAGAGTTCTGTGCACAGATACGGAGTCTTCACACCATCTGCGTATGATAAGAAGACGACGCTATCTGCAGCCATGTGTGTATTGATTGTTTAGGTCACTATTCTAATATATAAGTAATTTAAATAGTTTTTAATAAACCTGCCGAACTTCTCGGCAACCAGTCTATAACCAACATCCGCAGTGGTGCCAGATTCGTTTTTTTCCCGTCATATCTGGTTTTATTCAAAGGCCATTTGCTAGAAAAAATTGAAAAAAGCAAACAGCGGCAATTCTGATTTTTTTTTTTTTTTTGAAATGCTTTTTCAGATTTTTCCAACTTGGAAGGCCTTAACTGCCAAGGAATAGGGAACATTGAAAGCCAAAAAAAATGCACTTCATGATATGGCAAAATGATGAACAGCACTACAAAATTTTGTATAGAAGTCAATTCCTATTATGATTCTGGGAGCAATAATACTTTTGTAGAGCTGGCTAAGGTTACCATATATATAATTTTGTTACAAACGCCGAGGTGGAGTGCATATTTAGCCAAGTCCATCCTTCTTAAGTACACTTAACAGTGTACTTTATATATGATATGGCTTGCGCAGACTCGATAAGGGCCTGCGGATGATAGGAACACGATTATCATATGATAATGAAATTCAGGAGAATGAGGACAACATTGATGAAATTATTCACATCTTATGAATAAAAGATCAGCTGCTTCTCAAATGGCTCACTTTATTTCCGAGCAACTGATTTTATGCGCTCACTCTTCCCCTTTCGGGAGAAAATCAGAAATTAATGAATTTAATTTCAGCTTTTTTTATGGGTTTTTTAAAATTAATTTTTCAGCTTTTTTGTACTGTTTATCCCGTCAAAAACTGCTATTTTTAAAAAAAAAATAGTTGACAACACAACACCCGAGCTGTACACTTTTTTCGCCGTGTCGCAAGTTGCCGTTTTTCCTCTCTCCCGTCAGACTCTCTCAGTGCTGACAGCAAGGTCCTGGCCTCGGGAGAGAGAGAGTGGAATACATCACCTTGTTATAATTTCATTATACGGAACACAAGATAAAAATGTCAACGGACCGAGCATGCTCATCGAACAAACTTGACGTGTGTGGGCACCTTTTTGATTTTCCAGATGTTTTTTCACATCACTATCTATTTTACAAATTTTATTAAAAAGTAAACACAAAGAAGAAAATGTCCATGCCAAATGCAGGTAAGGAACAATAATAAACATTGCACAAGCATTACTAAATCAGCAACAATTATTGTATAGAAAAAAGCGGCGAGGGAACTAGCGCGCCGCCTTACACATTTCAATACGACAACAGCGCCTCGGTTCGTATGAGTTGAAGCTTTGAACTTTGATTGTCATTTACACTTCTTTTTGCGCAGCGAGCACCGCCGCCATCATACGAGCAGAGCCAGCAACAGAGACCCAATTACGGGCAGCTGCCAGCTGGACTTGGGATGCAAATGCACATACCTAGAAATCAGTATTACGGGATGACGCATCACCAGCAGTTGCCAGCAGTGCATCATGGTGCTGGTGCTGGTTACGGTTTGGCCGGACCCAGCACCTCGTCCGGTGCGGCTGCATCGCGAGTGTTGAATGTGGACGCGCGGGCCGAGTTGCGTACCACAGCTGCGGGAGCTGTTGTCATTCCACCACCGCCACCCGGCTGTTTGCCAACTCCGGCACAGCTGGCGGCCATGCAGGGACAACCTGTCGTGGTGCAGCAAAAGAAACGTTCGTTTTTCTAGACCCGAAAATGATGCGCAACAAGCAATTACTCGAATGCCTCTTAATTATACATATGCTTTTTGAAATTGAATTAATAAACGATATTTCGTCTCGTTCTCGCGTATATTTGAAAGTTCTTTATGGACATGAACATCGTTAAAGATCGTTGACGCAATTGGTATTGATGGAACTACAAACTAGTGACGCAACTACTCGAAAATGTTCTCAAAGTATGTACTATCGAATGTCTGGACACGCACGAAACCATCTTCGCCACCCGAGGCGTAACTCTTGCCATCCGGATGGAAGGCCAAACTGTTGATTGGACCAAAGTGGCCCTTGAGGCGGGCAAACTCCTCCTCGTAGATCAAATGGAAGAAACGCGAATCGAATTTGCCAGCCTTGGTCGACGTGGTGGTCACCTCCATGGCATCCTGGCCGCCACCCAGCACCACATGATCCAAGATGGGACTGATGGCGGCCGAGTTCACAGGCCGTTCCGTCTTGTACGTCTTCAGGCACATCAGCGACTCCGAATCAAACAACTTGGCCGTCGTGTCCTTGGAGGCAGTCACAAACATGGTTCCATCGTTGCTCAGCTGCAGGTCATTGATGCCACCAGTGTGATCCGTGCCAGAGTCAACGATCTTTTGACCCTTGCGAATATCCCAAATGGCAATGTTGCCATTGTCGTGACCTATAATTCAAATTTGATTAGAATGGGGGCGTTTCCACAAATTGGGCATTTCACCTGCCTGTAATAATTGTCTCATCCAGTGGCCCCCACTGCATCGACGTGATCTTGGACTCCACCATGGGTATGCGCAGAGTGGGCGCCTGTTCCGACAGCGTTGAATCCGCATTGCGCACATCAATGATGAACAGCTCGCAGTTCTGGCCCATGGCCTTGTCGGTGGAGTAGGCCGCCTGGTTGCCCGAGAAACTGAAATTGCTGGTACGCACCGAGGATTTGGTGGCAATGGAGGCGATCACAGTGCCGTATTCCACATCCCAGAGCTTGGTGGTCATGTCGCCGGCGCCAGTGATCAGCTTCCTGCTCTCCCAGTCCACGTCCAGGCACCAGACGGCTCCCTGGTGTCCATCGTAGGTTCCCAGGCGTTCTCCGTTAAGTGAGTACCAAACATTGGGCTTCTGATCCTTGGAGCTGGAGAAGAGCAGGTCACCCTCGCGATTGTATTTGATTTGCGTGATGGAACGCTCGTGGCCTTGCAGCATCAACGGACGCTGAAAACAATGAATTTTGTTATTTGTCGATTAAATGCAAAAATTCAGCACAGCGCCGCCTTTTTAGGTTATGTTGTTGACTGACTGCATCACAAAAGTGGCTGCTGCTGTCAAAGCTATGCACACAGTCGATGCAATCAACAACATAATTTACTCAATTATTTTGAATCATACACACACCATTTTGTAATTTATTATATATTTATTGCGAGAAAACAAAACAATTTCTGCAACATCCACGCAGCACAGACGTCAAAAAGAGCGAGCGAATACAAGTCAAACGGGGTTGTTATTTGTGTAGCTCTGCCAACTTGATACGAATTTCAATTTAAATAACAAAACATCTGGCAACGCCGTGTGTCTAACTGAACCAGCCCTTTTTGTTCAATGAATTCCACTTGGCAATGTTGACCAAAATTGAAGCCACACACTGATCCTTGTCTCGGTTCTGGCCGTAATAGTCAACAAATTCACCATCGGGATTCACCAGATACATGATAATTGTGTGATCGACTATGTAATCGTTATCCTCATCGCGCGGTCCAGCGCTGAAATAAACTCGAAACGCTTTGCACACGGTGCGAATCTGGTCCACGGTTCCCGTCAGTCCCAGCAGCTTGGGCGAGAACTCCTTGACGTATTTGCCCACCACCTCCTTGGAGTCGCGCTCAGGGTCAACGGTTATGAATATTGGCTGAACCGCTGGTGTCTGTGGTGATTTTTCTACCAGATGAATGATTCATATTAAATGGGTTTAATTTATTTACTTATATATTTTACTTTACGCACCAACTTCGTCGACTACAAGGGCCATCTTTTCCAATTCGTCTGGACAAATGTCGGGACAGTGAGTGAATCCAAAATAGATGAGAAGCCATTTTCCCAAAAATTCTTCAGATTTTCGGATCTGACCTTCAGCGTCCACCAAATCCCAGCGTCCACCGATGGCTGCCTTGCCCAACTGCCGCTTGCGTTCCTTTAACAAAGCCTCATCTTTCTCGCTCTTCACATACATCATAAAGCCCAGTCCTCCAGCGCCCATAACGCCAATTACGGCCAAACTCTTCCATGATATGGGTCCCTTGCCTTTGACGGGATCTTTGGCTCCTGCCGACAAGTTACGTTGCTGTTGCAGCTTGTGCGCAAATGACTGTGATTGAACCTGGGTTTGGCAGTTTGATTGCGTCCAACGCCTGCAGCCGCCCATCAAACGTTGCAATGCGCGCGACATATTTACACTTCGTTTCAGTAACTTTTACGTAAAAGCTGCAGCTGGAGAACAAATTTCGCCGGTCAACTAGCTCAAATTTGCCATTCACAGGTCTGTCTGTGCGGTACTGCCAACTTGCTCGAATCTTGTTGTTTTCATATTTATGTTGCAGTGACTTTCTGAAATTGGTCGATTAAACATATAGAACTATTTATAAAATATACTTTATTAATATAAATGACGTCCTAAACGCGTTCTTAAAAAATCCTATAATCATTTTATTGAGTTAATCATGAACATTTTGTGCACCATTTGGTAGTCGTATTGTCAGTCACAGTGATCCAGTCACTTGTAGTCGGTACTCGATACCCGTTACTGGGCGCATTTCCATTTGTTTTGACAACAACCACGTGCGGCTTCGAAACGGCTGCATTTAATTTTGCTTAATTTCTAATAATTTAGCGCACTAAATATATATTGCCATGTCTGGTAGTAAAACGCAGCCGTTGCTTTACTTGGAGGAGTACAGGGTCAAGCAGGATCCACAGGATTATGGACTGGCCGATGAAGTCTTCAAAATGGATTCGTTTAAGAACAAGTTGCAAGTGGTCATTATCAGGTGAGATAGATTCAGTCTGCTGTAACAGAGGTATCCTAAAGCCATTCTTATTTTATAGGAATGATGAGGAGCACGGCTTGGAGTTCGATTTGATAGGCGTATATCCGGCGATTGCGAATGCCTTTCGACGCTTGATGCTGAGCGAGGTGCCCAGCATGGCCATCGAGAAGGTGTACATTTACAACAACACCTCGATCATCCAGGACGAGGTGCTGGCCCATCGCATGGGACTGTTGCCTTTGAAAGCCGATCCCCGGCTGTTTGCCTATCGTACAGAGGAAAGCACCGAGCAGGGCACCGAGCAGGACACGCTTGAGTTCGAGCTGAAAGTGAAGTGCACGCGTCGCAAGGATGCCAGCAAGGATCAGTCCAACTTTGATGACATATACAAGAACCACAAGGTGTACTCCGGGCATCTGAAGTGGCTGCCCAAGGGGAAGCAGGGACAAATCTACAGCGAGAGCAGCGTGGGCTGCATACATGACGACATATTAATCGCGCAGCTGCGACCGGGTCACGAGCTGGACTTGCGCCTCACAGCCGTCAAGGGAATTGGCAAAGACCACGCCAAATTCTCGCCAGTGGCAACCGCCTACTATCGACTGCTGCCTCAAATCATCCTGAACAGAGAAGTGTCTGGCAAGGATGCCTATCTGCTGCAGAGCTGTTTCTCCCCGGGAGTGATTGGTATCGATGAGAATGATTGCGCGTACGTTAAAGATGCTCGCTACGACAGTTGCAGCCGGAATGTGTATCGTTATCCGCATCTGGCCGACGCTGTCACCATGGCCCGTGTACGGGACCACTATATATTTAATGTTGAATCCGTTGGCGCTCTCAAGCCCGAGGTGATATTCCTGGAAGCCATCAAAGTGTTGAAGAAAAAGTGTCGTGCTTTTATAGATGAAATTGAAGCGGAATAAATAATCTAATTTCCGACTATTAGTTGTGTCAATAAACAAGTTGATAATAGACTTATGCTAGAATAAAAGAATTTAAAAATTGCGTTTGGCTTTACGTTTCAGAATCTTGAGTCGAAATTCGGTCAATACTACTTGCAGACGCTCCTGGCAGAGCAACGCATCCTCAAGCTGCAAAACATATAATGAATGTTTTAATATGATCGTAATCAAATTGAATCCTAGCATGTAAATTACCTCCATGTGGTTGAGCTGAAGGGAAACACTCTTGCCAAACAGATCGAATTCACTGATGATGTTCTCGTCCGTCATATTGTCATTGTTGTCATTGTGATAATCGTCATATTTAAACTCCTGATACGGCTCGTGCTTAACTTCCAGCTCGGCATCTTGTTCGTTCATCTCCTGCAAGTACTGTGGCTCCATGTCGTCGCTGCCCAGTAAATCCTCCAGCAGGGAATCGTTGGAACAGGTGTCGGGATCCTCCTCCATTTGTTCCATGATGTGTTCCGCTTTTTCCGCCTTGATGCGTTTCATTATTTTTGGTTTCGGTTTTCCTTTACTAACAACCTTTTGTGGCATTGGCTTTGGCTCCTCCCTCGAAATAGGCTCCATCTTAATCATTGTGCCCTAATTGAAAATAGATTCGATTGTTAGCTGTGGAATTTGTGGTTTGTTGTTGTTGCCAGTCGCCTACCCTTGGCCCAAATGGATGATAACTCTTAATTGCCTTCTGGTGCTTGGCCGTGTTGTGATGCTGCTTGATGGACGCCAGTCTGGCCAGCACGTTGGCATCGCACACTTTGCAGTGCGCCGAGCTGCCGTCGTCGCCGCGGCACAACCATGATGCAAACGACGGGAACTTTTCCCAATCCTCGCGATACTTTTGGTGGTACAGCCTGCGCACTTTGCCAACGGATTGTGTCTTTGGCAGGCTTTCCATTGTGGCTGGTTACGGGTTGGGGCACGATCGACAGGTATTTTTAATTGTATCTTTTTTTATTTTGAATTAATAGCGCCAAATTGTCCAATTTATTTGTGTATTTTATGTATTTTATTTGGTAATTCTTCTAGTATTTACGTAAAAAATAGACCAAAACATGAAACTGGTAGAGTGACCGTATGCGTTAAACGCAACAATGCTCAGAAATGTTATATTAAAAACTTACTAAAATACCAAAAATACTGAATTTGACGTATAGTCGAAGGTCGCTGACGTAGCTCGCTGACAACGAAATATAACAGTAGGAAAGTATGTTAAAACTACCTAACGTTATGTTAGCTGCAGATTAAATTTAATGGTGTCAGAATTTATAAACAAAAAGAGTCGGGATTGGATTAAGTATTAGGTCTTTATGCTTGCATTGTTTAATTTGTACAATTTCCAAGGCAGATGCGTTTTATATGTTAATAATTCTGCTAAGTTATGTTACGTTGCAGGAAAAGTCAATGTTAAGTTATCAAATAACGTAAGTAAGAGTTTAGGCATTTCACCAACTTCTCTGAATGGTCACACGCAAAGCACAGGGTGAATCTAAAGCAGGCCATCCACAGTCGAATTTGTTTGACGAACGTGTTCGATTCGACGAAATATTCGTCGTTGGTGGTAGTGTTCGTGTCCAAATTTTGTGTTGCTTGTTTTGTTCGAGAAAAATAGAACTGATTCTATTTTTCGTGTGTTCGATTGAACAATTCGATAATGGATGGCAATGTTGGCGCAAACATCATTTGTCAAAAGTTTTCGTAGCGTAAACAAATGCTAAAAATGTCGAAAAAAAATTAGTTTGAAGCTTATTTATTGCCTGCAAAATGAACCAGCACAGTGGCATGCAAAAATCTAGGCATATAAGAACAAAAATATGCGAAAAAAGTCATATTTTTTTCTAAATAAATATATGTACCCATCAAGGCAATGACTGTATCGTTATCCGATGACATGTTTACTCTGTGAAAACTTTCTACAAATGATGTTTGCAACAATGTTTGAAATAGTTAGTGGGCAAATGTAATTCTTGTTCGACGAACAGTTCGTCAAACAAATTCGACTGTGGATGGTCTGCTTAACATTAAACCAAATCAAAGCAATAAAAATGCCGGCCAAGCGGTAAGTTTGTAATATATTATTTTTCTATTAAGGAACGGACTCGGCAAGTAAAAAACAAATTAAATATAGCTGGGAATAATGCTTATTTATTGACTGTAAATGACTTTTTCAATCACAGAGCTTGGCGGAAGCTGGTAAAGAAAGAGCAAAGAAAACGCAGACGACAGAAATATGCGCGGGAGAGAGACAAAGAGGAGGCACTCGAGCAGAGCACCAAAGAGACAGATCCCGAGTACCAGGCATGGGTAAAACAACAAACTGAACTCGATGAATTCCAGCGGCTGGCAGCCGAGCGTCTGCAACAGGATGAAGAGGAAGAGTGGCTGCGTCGCGAGGCGTTGGCGCAACGTCAGTTCCAGCTGGACGCGGCTAAGCGACGACAGCAGGAGGCCGAAGTGGAGCGATTGCGTGCACAGCAGGCCAAAGAGCTGGAAGCACTACAGCAGGAGCAGCGTGCACGACGGGAGCACAAGCAAAGACTCGCGGCAGAGGCTGCAGCCGAATTCGAGGCGATGATGCAACGGATGCAGGAATACATGGACTCGGACTCGGGCAATCGAACACCGCCAGCTGAGCTGCGCCGTGTGGTTGAAACGCATCCCGAGGAGCGTCTATGCGAGTTCTTCACCCGCACCAATTGCTGTCGCTACGGTTCGACGTGCACATTTAATCACAAGCGCCCGATGCTGGCGAAGATCCTTTTGATTCGTCACTTCTTCACACATCCGCTCCTGCATGCTGAAGATACGCGCACCGAGTACGCCAATGCCGACGAGCACTTGGAGCTGACCGATCGCGATTTGCGGGCCGACTACGATGAGTTCTTCAAGGATGTGGTCGGAGAGCTGGAGAAATTAGGCAAAATTATCAATTTCCGTGCGGTGCGCAATACGTTGCCCCATCTCCGGGGTCACGTATTTGTGGAGTACGCGCAGGAACGGTGTGTATAGAAGACATGAAATACTTATCAAGAAATCTAATCTAAAATCATATTTTAGCTCCGCCCTGCGAGCCTTTATTAATTTGCAGGGTCGATATTATGCCTCCAAGCGACTGAGCGTGGAGTTCTCCAATATCAGCGCATGGCGCGGTGCTATTTGCGGTACGTGAACCGCCGATCCAGAGCTGTATCCTTTGCCAAACAAACAAATTTACTGAAAACATATATCATATTAGTAGGGTGTCCCTTATTTGGTCAAAGTCAATATTTTTAAACGCATACGGGCTAGTTCTGTTCATTAGGTCCTAAAGCACTCAGAAATAAATTTTTACCTCAATCGGAGTATGATAACCCGTGCCGACTTGGATCTGAAAATTTAAAGATTATATGGGACAAAAAAAAATTTTTTTTTATTTTTTTAATTTTTTATTTTTTTATTTTGTTTATTAGGTCCTAAAGAACTCAAAACCAAGTTTTCACCTTAATCGGAGTACGATAACCCATTCAAATTTGCATCGAAACATGAAAAATCATCGAAAAATGTATAATCAGTGTTAAAATACTGTTTTTCCATGTTTCGATGCAAATTTGAATGGGTTATCGTACTCCGATTAAGGTGAAAACTTGGTTTTGAGTTCTTTAGGACCTAATAAACAAAATAAAAATAAAAAATTAAAAAAATAAAAAAAAATTTTTTTGTCCCATATAATCTTTAAATTTTCAGATCCAAATCGGCACGGTTATCATACTCCGATTGAGTAAAAATTTATTTCTGAGTACTTTAGGACCTAATAAGAACTAGCCCGTATGCGTTTAAATATTGACTTTGACCAAATAAGGGACACCTATCTATATACCTACATACTGGCCAAATTAATAAGTACACTCTTTCTTTTACTCTAACAGCTATTGTAAGTCAAGTCTTCAAATTAAAAAAATATATTTGAAAGGTTCATCTAAATTCCGTTTGAATGATGCATAACTTTCCTTAACCCCTTAAGTACCCATTGAAATATTCGAACTCTAAGAAAAGTCAACTTTCAAAACTTTTTTCCTAGACTTTTTAAAAAAATTTTGGGATGCAAAAACACTCTTCAAACAATTTAAGGAGTGACTGCAAAAAAGAAATTAAAATAATCTTTTCACTAATATTTTTTATAATATTTTGAAAATTGCTTAAAAGGCACTTTCATACAACAAGTGCCTTTTAGGCAATAAAAAAATTATACAAAATATTTGCGAAAATTTTTTTTTGCAGTCACAATTAAAATTGTTAAAAAAATATTTTTGCATCCCAACATTTTTGGTTTGAGCCCTAGAAAAAAAGTTTTGAAAGATGACTTTTTTAAAATTCGAATATTTCAATGGGTACTTAATGGGTTAAGGAAAGTTATGCATCATTTAAACAGAAATTAGATGACCTTTCCAAATATATTTTTAAAATTTTAAGACTTGACTTACAATAGCTGTTATAGTAAAAGAAAGAGTGTACTTATTAATTTGGCCAGTAGTGTATATCTTTATACATTCTCATTTTTAAGAACTTGTGCTTTTTCAAGGTTTGTCCTTAACACGCAAATGTCCTAAGGGTTACACCTGTGGCTATCTTCACTTGTTTCGCAATCCAAACAATCTGTTCAATGGCAACTTGGAGACCTACTCCACACCAAGTAGTGCCCGACTCCGCAGTAATACACCCAGATCTCAGACGCCTAGGTAAGTGCCAAAGAATCTGCCAGCATTCCGGATTAAAATCTAATGTATGCTCATCCGCAGCTGGAACGATATTGGCAAGGAATCACGCAACTGGCGTTGGTCAGAGAGTCCCGAGCCAGAGGTGAACCGGACTACGAGCTCACATCGTAGCAGAGACTCTCAATCTAAATCTAGACAAGATAGCCACAGATCACATTCTAGTCGAGACTCTAGATCAAATCACGGTCGCAGCAGTTCCAGATCAAGTCCCGAGCCAGAGGTGAACAGAACTACGAGCTCACATCGTAGCAGAGACTCTCAATCTAAGTCTAAACCACATCTGGAACGTGTGCGCCACAGATCACATTCTAGTCGAGACTCTAGATCAAATCACAGTCGCAGCAGTTCCAGATCAAGTCCTGAACGTAGTTATAGGCGCGATAAAAGACGCTCCCCCTCATCTCCACGACATCGACAAAGTTATCGTCATCAAATAAACTAAAACAGCGGTGGGCACGCAGTGGCTCCGAGAGCAGCGACTGCTCCCAACTATTTTTCTGCCTTCTGTTGTAGTTGTTATTGTTGTGCTCTCGAATTCAGATTTCGTGCCCACCGCTGAACTAAAGTATCTTTAAAATAATAGTTTTTTTATGGATTTTTACAACATTTTATTCAATCTCTTTGTTTTTGGGCGGCAATAGAATGAAGAGATTTCAAGAGCAGAGCGAAATTCCAGTAGAATACTAGTACTTAACAATTTTAGATTTGTTTATATAAATACAATGTTGTGTGCTTACAACGAAAAAGAATTTTACGTGTAAAGATTCGTGGCAGTTTCGAAAGAATAAAATTTGTGAATTTTTGTTTTTTGGAAATTCGGCATTGTTCGGAGATTTGCCTAGTGGTGTATATAGGTGTATAGGTGGTAAGATCGGGGGGAATTATATAAATTCTAAAGTCTATTTGTCTTGCATTCGTCGTACACATTAAACAAAATTATACAAAAACTCATTTAGGGAGTATTATAATAAAGTAGTTTTAAAATTACACAAACAATTACGAAGAATTATATCATCTTCGGAAACTTATAGACGAATGCCGGGATTTGTGGCCGCCACGTAGCGGAGCAGCTCCTCGTTGTCCTCGCAGATGACGGGCTTCTCGTGGTAGCAGGCAACATCGTGCCATGCGATGCCATCGTTGTAGACGTTGTTCAGCACGGACAGACACTGCTCCTTGGTCTGGTTGATGTCGTATTCGGCGTTGTCGGGCTGCGGGCGCTTCTTGTGACCGGTCTGCGACCAGGGATTGTAGCCCCAGCCTTGTGGAATGCGGTTGGTGGCCTGGATCTTCTCGCGGGTTGCGGACCAGAACCAACCATAAACGTGCTTGGGCTCCAGATCGGGACGATTCTCGCAGCCAGCGAAATCGCAAATGCGACCGGCGGTCCAGATGTAGGGCACATCATTCTGCTGGATGACACGGAAGATCAGGTTGTTCTTCTCTTGGGTCTCCAGGGCGACCAGATCCATGCAGTATTCGCGGCACAGATTACGGCCATCCAACCAGTCGACCTTCCTGTTGGCCAGAGCCGGCACGTGGGTGCTTAGGAACATGTTTTTGCCGCGATAGGAGAACTCCTTGGGGCCTGCAAAGATGTCCAAAGATGGAGAAATTCAGTTAGTGGATGTAGGTACATAAGTAGTAGGTGTGCCAACTCTCGAGTTCAATGTGATGGATGCTTGATGCTTGAGTGACTTGTGTGTGTGTGTATCTCTGTGTGTGTGTGTGTGCCTCATGATTGGCAAAACATGACACGGATGCTTACACAACTTCCCCCCACCATTTGTTGCGCAATCTGTGCAGCAATTTATGCAGCATGCTGCTGCTGTTTGGCTCCTCTCCTCTCGATGCCATCGCCCACCTCACCCCACCCCACCGTCGTCGTCGCCGTATCGTCTGCTGCTTTCCTTTGTCTGTGTGTCAAAAGGTTTTCCATTTGCCAAACAAAAAATTGGTTAAGCCAACAATGGAATTCCCTCCGCTATACAAACGTCAAGCCAAGATATGCATGTCCCCCGCCCCCCATCCGCCCGCCTCCTACTCCTCGGCAAACAAACGAAACTTGTTTCACATCGTTGGCTCTCCGAGTTGCCGCTTAGTGTTGCGAGAATTTCAAGAACTAAAATAGCTAATTCGGTAGCTAGAAAAAGCTAACATTAACAAACAATTATGCTGTTTTCTTGAATATAACAATAATAATAGCATTATAAGTTTAATTCAAATAAATTGATTATCTCAAGTCATTAAACTTATCTCACAAGCTGAAAAGTTTTCAATTCCTTTTCTTTTATAAAGCTAGATTTCAAAATTACCCAGTCCAGCTTCTTAACAGCTAAAATGGCAACACTGCTGCCGCTTGCCACCGTTGCGGCTACTGCAGTGCAACAGCGTCCATTTGATTAGCTTGAGCGTTATGTTTATTCATTTGTGTTTTTGTTTTTGAATTTTTTTCTTAACACGCCCGCCTGTGCCACGCCTCTTGTTGCCACTGCGATTGGCGAGCGGCACGCGTCATTAGGCGCGCTTTAAGAGGCTTTAAAGCTGCCATGTCAGTTGCTCAGTTGTCGTTGCCGTTGCAGTCACTTTTGCAATTGCTTTTGCCTGTTCATTCGTTTCTCCTCCTCATATTCCCTCCCCTTCTTGCGATCATCGTCTCGCAGCATGTCAAATCAGCTTAAGTCTAACATAATGACCTTATTTGCCATTGTTTGCACATTATTATTATGCCGATGCTGCCTGCTGTCTGTCTGTCTGCCATCCGACGTCGCGGCGTCTCTTGTCTACTGCAATTTCCTCACTTTGCGGGTCAAGGCAATAAAACTGGGCGTCACATTAGCGCGCATTAACCTCACTTTCTTTCGTTAAGTTTTCCTGAGTGCAAAAACAAAAATATAAATAAACCCCTGCAATTGCATCATTTGCAAACAACTTCCCAAACTAGCTACATATAAAAAAATAACTGCAGATAAATATCTTAATAAGCTGCTCAAGCAGAATCTTAATCTTGGCTTTAGAAAATCCGTTTTTTTTTAAATATGTAGAAATAAATAAGCAAGCGAACATAGCTTGCATGCCTTTAAGTCGTTATTAACAACGAGTCGCGTCAATAGCAGGTAATTAAGTTTGAATAGATAATTAGTTTATTTAACTAAAAGTTGCGCTTGCATAACTGGAAATTTCTAAAAGATGAAAGATCTAAGCCACAGCAACAGCAGCGGCTTGAAACTGGCTATGCAACTTTGTGTGCCGTCACGTTGCGACGTTAGAGTCGTTGCCCAAAAAAACAGAAAAAAAATTAACTTGCATTTTCTATTCGAACGGGATGTACTCCGCTAGTATGTGTGTGTATGCCTAATTAGTACTAACTGCAATGGGTTCATTAGTATACCGGATATGCAGCGATGACGCTATTGTTTGCATTTTAACCTAGCTGCTGCATTTTCGCAATACGATGACTTGCATTTGTTGTGTGTTATAAAACTGCAACAGCAAAAGTTTTAACTAAGTGGCAGCGCTGCATGGTGCAATGGAACGATAAGACTGACTGACTGGAATGAATGCAAGCTAAGAAAGTTCATGGGTGACAAAATGCAAGAAAATAGTCAAAACAAGCAGCGATCACGTCAGCGACCTTCAGTCGCCCCCGATCCGTGCAAGTGTATCGCAATTAAATATATCAATGTTTAATGTTGAATTTACACCCACACGTCGCATTGCCAAACGATTTCAAGTGCAAACTTGGCAAATTGTTGGATGCGCGCACTATGTATTTTGATATTCTCCTAACGTTTCTCACTTTTACTTTTTGTCACACGTTTGCCAACTACGACTACACACCGGTGTCCCATCCGTTAAGGTAATGAAATTTTGCATATCAACTTATTTATAGTTTAATGGGCTGGGGAATACTTACGGCTAGCGCACTTGGCGGGCACGGGCAGGGAGAGGAAGCGGCCCGGCTTGGTCGCTGTGGTTGTTGTGGTTCTGCCCTTTTGTGCATCGGCAACGGCCGCCACCAGGCAGAAAGTCGCTAATGCCAAAGTGACTTTCATCTGCAGCACATGAAAGTAAAAAAAAAAGAAAACAGAGAAAACATGAGATGGAAATTATGGCAAAATATGTAAAGGGTATTATAATAAAATAACAATAATAATATATATTTTTAGGAGTCTGCTTAGTCTCTCAGAATTGAAGATATCTTGGTAAGGAATCGGTTCAAAATAAATCTTTGGTTGCCAAAATCTTTTTTCTTGAGAAGTTTCCTTCATATATGTACATACCTCAGGGAAATAGTATATGTGGATGAAGTTGTTAAAAAAATATACTTTTAACAAAAAAGATTTGAAATGTCTCAAATTAATCTTCTATTCAGCTCCGTTTGAACGATACAAAAATTTCTTTAACCCATTAAGTACCCATGGAAAATTTAGAATTTTTGTAAAAGTCTACTTTTCAATTTTTTTCCTTGGTCTCAAACAAAAAATATTTTGATGCAAAAAAGTTCTTCAAACAATTCTAAGACTGACTGAAAATTTTTTCAAAAATATCTTCGCTAGTAGTTTTTATGATTTTTTGAAAATTGCTAAAAATTACTACTTTATTATATATCAATATCAACCTTTAGTACGCTAAACTTGGTTGTTTTCTCAGATATCTTAACCAATCTCACAGAAAATCGAATAGAAATTGAATGCCACTTATTCTGGTTAAGTGATTCGTATACAGTGCGTAAAATTGGTAGTATTTGTGTGAGTGTGTGTGCGGCGTGCGTGTGTATTTATCGAAGATGTAACTTGGTGCGCGTGGTTTTTATGTCAAGGATGCTTTGCTGTCAAGCAACCGGTTGCCCGAGGCGTTTCAAGTCGCAGCAGCGGCCACTGACACACTGCCTCAGTGACGACAACAACAACAACAACAACAACAATAACGACAACGTCGACACTTGAAACTTTATTTTTATTGTAGCTTAGCGTTGGCAACGTGATCAGCATCAGCATCAACGGGCAACGGAATCGGGCATCATCACATTATTCATAAATAAAAATTCAGTTAGCATCTGCTGCAAACATGTTGATTACACAAGCAACACCACACTACAGCACAGCAGACTTGGCCAAGCCAAGCGAATCCAAACTGGCCGAGCTGACCTTAACTGGTTTTATTGACTTTTTCGCTTTTTGCCTGGCTAGAACCTTCCACGTCTTTAGCATATCGATTAAAGCAGCCGCCGTTGCTTCTTCCTTATGAATACGAATATCGAATACAAGTATCGAAACGCGATGCTAATGCAATGCCATCAATCAAAGCTCAATGTCTGGTTTGTTGAGTTCGAAACAGAGCAGGGGGGTTAATATAAATTTGAAATTTCGCATGTTAATTTGATTTCATTGCTGCGATGATCTTTATCGCCAACGTATTCATGAGTTACCACCACAGACACAAAGACAGCGACTGAGACAGACATTGTGGCTTCAGCTTAAGTATTGGATTTGGCAACATAAATCATTAATGGATCGCCTAATGGTTCAAGCGTTGCCCGAAGCTGGGCACAGCTTATCAGCAGCTTCAGCATTTGGAAATTGAAAACAATTCCATGCATAATGAAAATTTGATTTGATTTCAAAGTTGCGCTATTGATTATTAATTCGATTTTCGACAAAACGTCCAAACTCGACGTTTTGAGCTTTAAAGTGAAAAGTTCAAATAAGCTCACGCCTGTCTGCCCCATTGATGGTAGTTGGGAAACCTGCATGCATATATACATTATACATATATATGTGTACATACATAAGTGTGTTTTGAGCTGTTGTTTGTTATTTAAAGTTGCGTTTTGTAATTTGTCCATCGGCGCTTTTTGTTTGCCGTTTATAGTTATTTGTTGTTTCGTCGGCTCATGAATGTTAATCAATATCAATCAGCCGACAAGCTGATGATGCATTTCATTATAACTACCTATACATATGCACATACATATTTAGTTGTGCACATAATTGTATGCGCCCTTTTGTGTCATATTTATGGCATACCATGTCGACATACATTTTGTGTCTTTTGTTTTGCTTGGTTTTTAAACCTAATGCCCATTTAAAAAAGAAAATATACGATAATTGTCAGTACATATTGAAAGCCTATAAATTGAATCTATAATGGACTATCATTCAAAAATTAAATTAAGTCAGCGAGAGACTAAAAAATATAAAATGCAAGCATTCATTAAATTTAACATTTAGGTATAGTTACAATATTCTGCAATACCCTTCATCTAAACTGATAATTTCATTACTAACGAATTACAAACAGAAAAGAGTATTCAAGAACGTACTTTCTATAGTTAAGTGGCAAAATAATGCACGCTGAGTATCTCCTAGTCGTGTATTCACTTAACTAGAGTTCGTTTGATTTTTTTTAATTTATGGATGAAAATTTTAGTGTGCTGGAAGTTTTATGTTGCAAGTTGCGCAAAGTTTTCCGTTTAAGTGCTGAGTTTTTAGGTGTACAGTTTATAGCTGTTTTTAGAGGTTTTAAAAAATGCAGAAGAGGAAGATTTAAAGATTAAGAAAAGTGTCAATTTATGGGAATACAATAGGTTAACGAACTTTAACTGTAAAGTCTGCATTCCCAATAGAACTTTTATTGGGGCAACGAACTTGTCTTTTAAGCCATGTTGGTCACAAAAAAATGTTAACTACGAACTTGATTTAAGAATCGACACTCGAATTCTATGGGAAAACGAAAGACTTAGGCAACGAACTTGCGAGAGCACACTTTAACGAATTTATGTATATATCACGTTTTACAATCCTTGCTTTTTAAAAATCCATTTAAAATCCAAAATTGTTGTCACATCCTTAATGAAAGGAGCAGCACAGATCACTTTTGATATGATATTGATGTTGTTATCAAGTTTAAATCACATTAAATGTCACTTGGGCTTTAAGTCCTTCGATAGTCCACACAGTAAAGTACACTGAATATCCTTGAACGCGTCTTACCTTTGCTATTTATTATAATAACCAACGATAACTTCACACTGTGGTCCAATACAGACTCCGATGTTGCGTCGGAGACAAATCAGACGAGACGAGACCAGACGTAAATGTGAATAGCAACGAATGTTGAGGCAGCCGTTGTGCCGGCTTTTATACGTTCCAATTGGCAAAATGGGCGGCTGCCACTCCCCAATATAAAATATACACATTCAATACACTCACGGAGAGAGAGAGTACCAGCCAGAGAGCAAGCTCACAGTTGATGAGCGAGAGCATTGCAGTCAGACTTGTGTTAAAGCTTAAACTCTCGCGCTCTCAGCTGCTTGTTAAGCTCGACTTGATCTAAGTCTCTCTCTCTCTGTCTCTCCCTCGCACACTGATTCGAATCTCGTATCATAACTCAGTTAGTAGTAGAAGCGATGTGCAACATTGTGGCCAGCTCTTGTGGCCAAATCTAAAAATACAGTTTTCAAAATGGCGCATAAAATTTAACTCAATTTTAGCAAAGAGGAAACCTTTAATGAAAATTGCAATTATGCGAATTTGACTCACTGTGCAAAGTTATAGCAAGAACAATAACAATAACAATTGCTTAACCCATTAATGGCTGCCCATAGATCGGCTGGTACGATTTTGACGAAATTTGGAAATGTGTGCCTAGAAGACCATAGAAGTTGAAAGAAACAAAAAAAAAATTTTTATCTTCAAATTTAATTTTTTCGATTTCCATACATTTTTCAGCTATTTTCGATAACATTTTGTATGCAGAAAAATAGCTAGATATTCACCTGTAAAAAACTACAAGTATAACAAGAATAACTAAACTGTTCAAATTTTATACTTATATTTTTATTATTTCTCTTTACTATGAAATAAATTTTGCCTCGATATCTCTCACATGCCCCGAGCTAGAATTTTTAAAGTGTCAATACTTTTTTGGGTATTTAAATACCCATTAGCCGTTAATGGGTTAAACTCAGAGCATCTTTAAACAATGACAGCTTTTATCTATAAATATTTATTATGGCCAGACGATTTTATTTATTTTTATTTATTTTGAATTTAAAGCAAAAGTTTTGTTTGTTCTGTTCTGCTTTTAGATATTGTTGTTGTTGATGTGTTGTTGCTTGGCTTAAACTGTACTACGATCATTATAATTTTAATAGCTCTATCTCTAGCATTAGTTATTGCTGTTGTTGTTGTAATTGTTGAGTGCCTGGCACTCAAAACAAATACCGAGTATTTCAAAATTTATGCAAACACTTGGCGCACCTTTTACGCATCATTTCGATGACGGCTTCGATAGCTTTGGGGCTTGCTTCATATATCAATTTGTCAAGTGTTGCTCTTGTTGTTGTTGTTGTTGCTAGCTGGGCCTTGATCTTGAAAAGCCTTTCGAAATGTCGCCGTGGGCTCAACGATTTGGCTTCCGCGCGGCTCATCGCACGCGCTCAAAGTAGAAGCCAAATATTTGGTTTTTAATTTGAATTTTGTTTTGCCAATTTGTTTTTTTTCCATTTTAGTTTTGAGAGTTTTATTATTAATTGCCATGTGAATGAACTGTTAAAGGATAAGCTGCGTACGAGTATTGGGCATCTGCTCTCATAAATATCATTTAAAGCGAAGCCCGCATCTCTGCCCCCCTCTCCGAAGAGCTGGTGCTTGGCGGTGCCAGCCGGATCTGAGAATGAAATCGAGCTCGGAATTGAGTTTTGAGTTTTTGGTTTGGTTCTTAAAATTGACATTTATGTTAGCATTTTTATTTTCGCTCATAAATATGCAAATTAATATTTATTTGCTTGATTATGTAATTTATTTAGTCGCTGTGGTGTGAATTTTGCTTTGGCCCCCGAAAACAAATAAAACTGGAACTTGCCATTTGGGTTCAAGTTTCAATACGATCTAAAACTTAAAGCAAATAGATCCTTTTTAATGGCTCACTAGCAAACTTGACATTTTGGCCAGCTGAACTTGTGACACACGCTCGATCTTCATGTTGACCTTATGGCCAGCAACTGCTGACTTGATTTCTGTTTTGTCTGCTAATTGGCCATGAAAATACACACGTACATCTCTATACATATACAACTTGTGGTTTTTGTTTGGGTGGCGCCTTTGTTTGCCATTTAGTAGCATTTAATAGAAAACTAATTTATTGAGCCGTTTTGCAGGCCGCCGCCTCTCACGTGGCTTTGTGGCCAGACCCACAAAGTCGAGACCCCCCGAGAGCCTCAGATCACAGATCATAGCTCAAGCGAATGCCCAGCTCCAACTGTGTATTTTGTTTGTATATTTTAATTAATCTTATTGAAATTCACATTGATTGCCAGCCAAGGGAGCTGCACGGCTTGCAGGCATGTGCGAAAGATTTTTTTTCTTCTCTTTATTATTTGATTTTCTGTTTTGCTTAGTTTTTTTTTTTGGTTTTTTAGTTTTGATGGGCCAACAAAATTAACACCAAGCTCGAATTAATTACATTTAGCTGAGTTGTGTTAAAATTTGTGTGAATTTAAGTTAGTTTATTGCAAAATGTGGTGCAAGTTTTCAATGGCCCAGCTGGAATTATAAAAAAATCACTTTTGATTTCAATAGCATGCAAGAAATTAGAATTAATAATTTTTAATTAAATTATTTATTGATTATTATGGCGTACAGATACATATAAATAAACATAATTGACAGTTTCCTATGAGCTAGGAAATAATAATATTATAATAATATTGTTTTTACTTTTTTTTAAATTTTTTCAGATCAATATAAATAAAAATAATACATTAACTGACAGTTTCCTATGAGCTAGGAAATAATAATAATATAATAATATTGTTTTACTTTTTCTAAATTTTTTACCCCAATTAAAAAGCAAACTTAAAGGCATAATCTCATTTGGGATAGTAAATAGATTACTTTAATTATTTTAAATATTTTAACAGAACTTTTTAATAAACAAAAAAAGATATCTCGCAGTTTATTCTTAGTTAAAAGCATTTTAAACGAGTATTATCGACAAATCCGGCAGCTGAGCTATCCCATATACTTTAGAGCGAGACGGTTCCAATTGCCACAGTTGCCTCCGACCAGTTTCTAGCCTTGTTTTGGACATTGGTTGGTTGTTTGTTTGTTTGTTTGTTAGACTGAGATTGGGTTAGTCGAACAACAAACACTGAACAATAACAATTGATGCAATCAATAGAATACATACTCGCAATCTTGTTAACATTATGCAATTTGTTTTTGTTTTTGCTTCTTCCTCTACTTCTTCTTCTACCGCTTCATCGTTTCTTGAATAATTTTAATGGCCCTTTTGGTGATCTTGGCTTGTTTCGCAGCTTGCATACATCCGCAGTTGGTGTTACTTTGTTGTTGTTGTTTTTCGCACTTCGTTTATTGCAACTGCTGCATAAATCAACATCCGCTGCTGTTAATATGCATATATTTATTTTTTTTTACCTTTTGCGACCTTTTAATCATTTTTGCCCCAGTAGCGGGTTTTTCTTACATGCATTTCCTGCGATAGTCGTCGCACCATTTTGACCTTGGGCTGTTCAGTTCAGAAATGATTCCACGAACCGATCGCCTGGTTAGTCAGTCATCCAGCTCTCAATAACAGTCATCGGGTGTTGCTAATCATGGCATTTAAGAGCCGATAATACGAGTAGCTCGCTGAGAATCTTGTTAAATTGTTTTTTTGTATGCAAATTGCTCATACGCCCCATGGGCTTCTCATGCGTTTCAGTTGATTGACAGTCTTATGCGAGCCTCCGACCTTCAGGTGACTAAGCCAATCCAATAGTTGGTAATCATTCCATCAGCTTCATCATCCACAATAGGCGTTGATCTTTTTTAAATACTTTTGCCACATTTCCATAAATCGATGCATATCAAATTCAAAATCAAATCGACAAAAATTTAAACAAGATCACGAGCTTCAGCCGCCGGAAGCCCCCGAAGAATAGCAACAACAAGAGCAAAATAACAAAATTCAAATAAACTCAAACCGAAACTGAAGCTTCCGTGAATGCGCTGTCAGAAAAATACAAAAAAGAAATAATAATAATAATCAGCTAAAGGAAAAAAAGAAGCGCAAAAAAAAGAGACTCCAATCAACAATGAAGATGCTAATTGCCAACAAACTAAACCAAGAAGAAATAAAGAGTAACAAATATAATCAATCTGTTTAGACAACAGAAATTTCAGACTGTAAATAAACAAAACCGAGAGAAGCATCGATGCAGCGATTGACCTTAGATTGAAATATGGTATCTATAGCGTTGAATTGGAATTGGAATTGGAATGGAATCGGATTGAATGGAATAAAATTGAATTGAATTGGATTACATTTGATTGAATGGATCAATTTACACATGCGGTTTCGTCTGCAGCATAATTTGAATAGCGTGGGTTGCCTGAAAAGTTCGGTTAGTTACGGATACAAAAAGAAAGAATATAGGAAAGAATCAGCAGGATAAAATCTATTAAAAAAAATGATTAAATTATGTTAAAATCCAAATTAAATGTGATATTATGATCAATAATTAATGCATGTTGACAGTTTGCTTATAATTCTCAACTGGTGAATGTGCGAAATGATAAATTGATAATTAATCCGATTTTGGTGTATTATGCGATTTGAAAGCCATAAAACTGTTCATTAGATTGTGAATGACCCTCGTGATGAATGAATAGACCCAAAACCAAATATTTGTTAAGGCGCATAGAATTTTCGAGCGTTAACATTGAGATGCTGGCGATGAGTCGAGTTTAGTGGCGAGTTGGACTTGGAGACGGACTCAGAGGTAAAGTTGTAGACTCATCTGGGAATGCGTGAAGGACGACGCGTATGAATTCGAGTACAACAGCGACTGCGACTGTGAGTACTCGTAATTGCAATTTGTATTTAAGAAGCTCTGTCATTTTTTAAATGCCTTTTAAATGCGTTGCTGATGATATGAAATGTTGCCAAATGTGACCCCAAGAGGCCGACGCATGTTCATTTGCACATTAGTTGAAATTTAAATTTATATTTTATTATTTTTATGTGCCGTATATACATATATACTATGTATGTATGTAATTATGTACATTTAGTTTCGTTGTTTCGTTTGTTTGTTTGAGTTTGGCAGCGGCTTTTGTCAAGCGACAACAAAAAGTGATTGGCAACAAATTAATCAAGACCTTGCCAAGAGACGAGCACCAAGACCAAAAATTCAGTCAAAGCATCAACACACTAACGTGTATATATGTATGTATACAAAGATGTATTGACTTGGTTAGGCGCTATAACTGAGCCAAGAAGAAGAACTCCCCCAGTCGAATCTATCGATCTATCTGCAAAGCTGCAAACGATGATGCTCTGCAGCATCTGAATGATTACGCAATGAAAAAATGATTGATGTCTGCAATTTAGCGCATCTGTGTAACAACAACAACAACAACAAAAATAACAATAACAACATCAGCAAGCCATTTGTTGCAGTTATCATTATTGTTATTGTTGCTGTTGTTGTTGGTGTGACACAAAAGAATTAAGTGCCCAGGCACATTTTAAATTCGTCACGGAAAACGTGACAAAAATTTTCATATGCGAAAAAAAAAGAATAGCAACAACAGCAAATAAAAAACACGGCACAAGAGTTTTCAGATTGAGATGGTTGCAAAATTTGACACACATTTCACACACACAAATACACATACACATACAGACAACAAGAATCTTTTGGCTGCAAAAGTATCTTTAAGTTGTTTTATGAATGAGCTCGCAGTTGGTTTGCTTTATAAGACTTTATAAGAGTCTAACTCTGACTCTATCTCTGTCAGGCTCATCTCTGTCTCTCTCTCTGTGTGTCTGACTAAACAATGCAACATAAACAAGCCGCAGGCTAATTGCATAAGAGATCTGCAAACTGCGAACTGCATCATTTAGAATCGCCAGTTGTCTAATCAATGTCCATAAATCTGACAAATTATATAAGAATGAATAGTTATGAATAGCGTACGAGTGTATTCACATTAAATAAAAGTAGGTGTGTGCGGAATTGTGTGGCCACACTAAAGATGATGCACAGGGGGCAGATGCGGATGTGGCAACCAATCGACAATCCATAAATATAAACATATTCACAAATATATTATATATAGAATCGCAGTGAGTACTGTGTGAGTGTTGCAGCTGAATATGAAATAGACTTCACTTTGCATAATTTGTGTGTTTTACATTCAGCTTTTTACATCATCATCAGCAGTGTCAGTCGGCCAGACATTGTCGTCGTGGAGGAAGTTGCATATTTATAAGTTTTTTTTATTTTATATTTATTTGATTTTATATGATTTTCTTCTGCTTTTTCTGCTTCTTCTTCTTCTTCTTGTTTTTCTCAGGTAGGGGCGTGTGCGATGTCATGCTTATGAAATCAATTGAACATATGTTTGGCTCCATAAATCACAAATGCTTAGTCAGACAAATTGTACATTTTGATTTGTTCATTTTGATGAGAACAAAACAAAAGACTTAGGCAACGAACTCGATCTTTGTGATCCCAATAGCTTTCAATCATCTTTTTCAGTTGTTTTGTGCTAATTGCTTTCTGTAGCTTCAGGCGAGGAGGCGTATTTGGCTGTCATGCCTTTTGAACTAGTTAATTTATTATAAGTAAGAGATATTTAAGTTGAAATAGTTAATTTATAATTTAAAGTTATATTTGAACCTGATTCTGTGAAGTAGCAAACAAAAGAACTTATTTATTTTGTGGCTTTAAATCAGATTTTATAATTGGAATAAGTGCATTAAGTTAATAACTGGTTCTTAGGGTATTCCCTAAGTGCCGATTCTGGGTTTAATAAGTATATTTAAAAATAAAGTAGCTCATAAGTTCGACTCGACTCGGAAAGTGAACAAGTAGAGAAATGTTTTATAGCTTTTGATATATTTTCTGGTAAATGTTGTACCTATTTTTAATTGATATTGGGAATACAAATTCAATAAAAAAAATTCAAAATTATTTTCGGCAATAGTTTTTAAAGTGATTGAGAACTTTTAAAAACTGATAAGTGAATCTGGATAAAGAAATTGCCATGTTTAAAACAATTAATATTACTAATGGAATAATTTTTAAACACATCAATTTGTTTAAATAAATATAACTTAAAGAATAATTTTTAAATCTTAAAATTTAAAATTTGTATTATTTCTGATTACACACAAATTGGTCAATATAATTAGTTTCTTAAGCTTACAGAAATGTTTTTTAGCATCTTAAATGTTTTTGTTCTCAGCTAAGTATGAAATATTGTCTGCCCAAATTGATCTTGGCTTTTTGTTTATTGATGTTCCACTTAAGTTAATGCTAAACAAATTTATGCCCAATTTGAAACTAGTTTTTCCCAGAGCTTTAAGATTCTACTTTCAGATCAACTTTTTAATGCTTGTCATTAAACCAGAAAGCAAACGACAATCATGTTTGTATACATTTTCTGAAGTAAATTTTTGTATATTATTTTTTATTTTTTATTTGTGGCATAACAAATAGCCAATGAACCGATTTAACGCATACACAGATGATTGAGCAAATTCCTGAACACCCCACACACACACACACAAACACACACACACTTACGAGTTGGCTTCCCACACTTGAGACGCGTTTGTGGCGATGGAGACCAATGACCCATCGTTTGACCCAGAAGCCTTGGTTGCCTGCTTAAAAACACAGAAAAAACAACGCCAAAAAATGCTGAGCAAATTAAGCAAACTGCAGGCGTTGCATGTGCAACAGCAGCAGCAGCAACAGCAGTGGCAGCAACAAGTTGAAGTTGCAACGCACTTCGCCCCTCCCCTCAGTCTGTTGTTGGCTGCGTTCTGTAAAGTTCATGGGTCGTTGCAGGCCGTTGTGTAAGTTTGTTTTTGTTGCTGTTGTTGCAGTTCGCTTAAGCTTAACAGTTTCAGGGTTGCCAAGTTTCGTTAATTTTATATTTTTTTGTTTGACTGCGTCACATGTTGGCGTTTTGGCGACCTCATCTGTCATCAGAATTAGAAGCGACAACAGCAACATTAACAACAACAACGACAGACCACAGATCAGTCAGATGTTGTTTTTGTTGCTGTTGTTGTTGCCAGTTGGCCGCACCGGGATTTGTGTTGGAGCATCGAGATGAGACGTCGGCCAAGTAAAACTCAAATTATTATTGTTATTACATTTTTAAAGCACACACTTACACACACACATGTCGGCCTAAGTGAATGCAACAACAACAAGAACAACAACAACGACCTGTCCGACTTGTTGTAGTACGCGGTCAAACAAGTGCACTTTAGAAATTGCTCATAAATCATAAAAAGCAAAAACAACACGAAGAAGAAGCAGAAGAAGCTGAGCAGAAACTGAAACTGAAATGAGCCAAGTTTGAAAAATGTACAATGTAAAAGCTGCTGGTGAAGCTGAAGAAGTGCTAAGTGTACGGAATGCGCTGCCAAAATAAAAACACACACACACATACAATTATCATGAACATAAATATTATTTTTATTGTATTATCATTTTTATAGCTTACAGTGCGAGTATGAGTACTCGTCTCCATATATTGCTGGTTGCTTTTGATCTGCCCGATTTGTTGGCATCAGTTCAAGGTCAACTGACAATTATTTATGAAGCTAGCGAAAGGCTTCTAATTTTTTAATTTTTTTTGTCTTTTTTTGAAGATGAAGAACCAAAAGCGTTGAGTTCATTAAAAATGGTCAAGTTAATGGATATGGATATGGTTATTAATTAATGCATAGAGAGACTCGTGCCAACCAGCGATGGCTAGAAACTTAGAGAAGAACAACAACTAATACTATCAGGGACTGCAAATAATGATGATTTGTTTCTTTTTTAAATCAAAAAATTACTCACTTTTAATAACTTTGAGACAGCGAGCAATATACCAATATTCATCTTTATGGCTCATTTATTCACTATTATTAAAAATGTTTTAAGTTTTATTTTTTTGCTGACAAAATACGGATTAAATTTGAGTTATACTTTACTACTCAACCAATAATCATTATTTTTGAGCAAAAAAAAAAACTAAAAAATTTATTACTCAAAATAAAACTCAAGTTTTAATTTCAACAAAGTTTAATTTGATGCTCTCAGAGTTATGAGAAACTGGATTTTATTTTAAATTTTTATTAAAAAATTATAGAATAAAAGTTATTTTTCAATTTTTATTTTAGCAATTGAAAATAAAAGTTTTTTTTTTCAATTTTTATTATTAAAATGTACTCCTATTGGTTGTGCCTTTTGTAAATACATGTCACTTTTGGAAATACGCCTTCCAATTTAAAAAACATTTACAGTCAATTTTTATTTTTTAATAAAAATTGAATAATAATTTTTATTTTCAATTTTTATAATAAAAATTTAAAAATAACTTTTATTTTCAATTGCTAAAATACAAATTGAAAATAATTGTTAAATTATAATTTTTAAATAAAAATTTAAATTTTATTATTATTTTATAGTTTTTTTTATTTAGAACGAAAAATAAGAGTTAAAAATCAACAAATAACTTTTATGTAAAATTTATATTTTAAAAATTATAATCGTTACGGTCCCTGCTGAATACTATAGCTAATGCTACTACTAATGCTACTACTATTACTACTACTAATTGATGTGATGCTATTAATGCTACTACTATTACTTACTCCTACTACTACTAATACTACTACTGCTACTACAACTGATACTACCCCGATTGACACTCCGCAAATGCTGCTGCTGCTGCTGTTGTTGTTGCTGATGATACCAGTACCAGTTTGCCTCAACCTTGAGCGGCGACAACAACATATTTCGTACCCAGTGCCAGTGCCAGTACCAGTACCAGTAATGCCGCCGCCGTGAAGAGCACTTCTTGAGCCATCCATTCGTCCGTCCGTGCGTTCGTTCGTCCGTCTGTCCGTCTTCGTCCGCTTCATCAGTAGCAGTGGACTCACAAGATACGCGGATGCGAAAAAACAAAAGTGAATGTAAAATAAAAACTAAAACCACTTGATGACGTTGTCCGTTTGTCCGCAGTGCGTCGCTGTTCACTGTTCGCCGTTCGTTATGTCGTCCGAGCGCGTGACAGAACAATAAACAAGCTTTTTGGGGGGGATTTAAGCATGTGACTGGTTCCGCTCCGAACTCAACTGATATTTGGATCGGTTTCATGTTTTCTCTTTGGGGGAGATTGCCCATCTATCTGCCCATCATGTTGCAAGCGGCCATGACTTTGATGGACTTTGTGCTATTCATATGCTTATCACTGATCAATGAATCTTGTCATTGAAGATTTTTCATTTTGTCTCTTTAAGTAAGTTATTATTGATATGTAAAAAAGACTGTTACAAAGTTCATTCATCGTGTCAATGAATCAATTCATTCATATCAAAAGCTGCACTTGAAATCAGTTAAAGGACTATGTACACTTTAACTTTAAACGATTAAAACGAAACCGAATTGCCAAGTAGCCCAATTTAAATTAAAGACACATTCCGAGTAATTCAAATAAAATGCAAAACTTTTGTTGTATGGTAAAGATTATCTTAAGTAATTAAATATCCCTTCAACCAGTTTTAGGGGTTAAGACACAGCAACCAAGCACATAAAACATTCTCCGTGAATTGACAAAAAAAATACTGTGGGTTGCTTGCCTTTTTTACACATTTTGAAAGTATTCCTTATTGAATATAAGATTTATTACGGTGAAAAATAAACAAAGTCAGTTTTTATAACTTGTATCAAACATATACCGTTTAATACATATTACTTATTTTTTTTGTACATAAAAGGTGCCATAAAAGTTCATCTTTAGAGCACATTTTCCAAAAATTTGTTCGCTAGTGTAATTAATTTTGAATAATATGACGGAATCAGTGACAAGAAATTGACGCATTTCGTCAAATTGGAGGTCGTCCATCTGCTAAACTGCTTGAAGTATTTAATTTTGTTTAATGTCATTTGGAAATGTGTTAAATATTTGCAGCTGTCAATTTGTGTGACCTCTCTTTTGTGGCCAGCTCAAAAATACAAACACAAATAACAATTGGTGGACAAATATTAGTGTAAGCTATTCACTTTTAGGGACTGCAAAGTTTTCGCAAACAGACAACAGGTGGCGGCACAGCCTGACCCAAAACCAACGTTGGTTGCAGAAAAAATATACATTTTGCGCTAATTTAATTATTTTAATTAATAAAAAATATTAATTTATTGCTTTCGCCTTAGGATGCATTTATTAAAAGATAGCCTTAACGAATTTAATGATGAATTTCTTGCATAAATTCTAAAGCCTGCATTGTTTTTTAAATATCGCGCCTAAGTTTAGTTTTTAGTACTTAGCCAAGACACAAACCACACGAGAAACACACGCGATACTGTTGTTAGCTCGCTCTGACACACACAGCCACTGCAAAGTGTACATTAGCCATCCCGCTCTTCGACGCGTTCAAAATGCACAAGAAGCAGCTGGCTGAAAATGCTGGGTGCCTGTTAAATGACGCGCGATACAACAAATCGCACTACACAAATTTGCCGTCATTGTTTGAATAAAAAGAAGAAGCAAACGACACTCGCAATTCTCGCATGAGACAGTGTGCGTTTTGTGGGGTGTTGCATTATGCTAGCCGTTGCTATTTTCCCAGCGTGAAGAAAACTTGGCGCCCACTTGTTGAATTTGATGTGAGCTTTGTGCTGCTGCTGCTTGCTGCTGCTTCTTGCCAGCAGCCCTTTTGTTTGACGAAAGAGACAAAAGGCCAATTACAAATAACGAGCGTCAATTTAAGCCGCCGCCAATAGGCCTCGGCCGTATTATCGAATAAAACAACGGCAGCAGCGGCAGCGGCAGGTGAAGGAGGTACAGTAATGGCCAATGCGATAACATTGCCAACTCCACCCACATAATTGGCAGTCCTGTGCAGAAATGCAGCTGCATATGTGCATATGTATGAGTGTTTATGGTTGTGTGCACTTGCATTCGAACAATGTCCAGCCTATAACAGGCTCAATGGCCAGTAAAAGTCAATTAGGTGCATTTTAAATCTGATAGGTGTGCACTCACACTAACATATGTATTTGTATATTTGGGTGTGTGTGTGTGTGCTTACACACAGGTGGCAACTCCGTCCAAGCATAATCGATTTATGTTAATTGGCTTAGTAATTAACTTGACTAATATTTTTAATAAATTTTATTTTTAATCAAACACATAAGAATTTTGTTTATTTGTTATGCTAAATAGACAGCCATTTAAATTAACAGCTAATAAATTAAAGCTCCCTTTTAATATGCAAATATTCACACACACACATGCATAATTGGAGTCATTCGACACTTGATAAATTTACACTCCATTTCAATCTATACAGAATTGAAGTTCAACTGAACTTTTTAAAGTCGGCTCAACAACAACAACAACTTTCAACTCCACCCACACAATACCATCGTCAATTCTTATGTGTACACACTGAAAATCCTCAAATTATCATAAATTGCATAGAATTAGCGTTGGGCATAGTTTATCGAGAATGGGCAGCGCGGTACGGCCTGCCCTTTGGTATCAATAGACGGGCCAGTTTTGAACTGATTACTGGCCATTGGGCCGGTCTTTATCCCTCTTTAAAGCATTTCTGGTTGGTCTGCGCCTGTCGCACCAGTCACAGTAACAGTAACAGCTGACTTGCTCGGCCGCTATCATTTAAAAACAATACAGCGACACACAGATACGACTGCGTGTGGTTGTGTGTGCGCACGTCAGCGCTGAACGCGCCAAGCGACAGCAGCTGAGACGGCAGCCAATAAGAGTTGCCATCCAACTATAGCATGGCGAGCACCTGTCCCAATTGCTGTGCGCCTGATGTTCGGTTTGTGCAATTCGACAACACAAAATTTTCGAAGTTCCACTGGGCGACGGCTCACCAACCAATAAAGCGATATTCTCAGGGGCGTAGTCCTGAAGTTTTGTGGCGGGGGCTAAACAATTCGAGTTGTCGGTAATAGGTGAAGAATATCAACCGAAAGTAGAGTAAATAATTCACTTGAATATGCCAATCGATATTATGCAAGTCAAATGTGACTTGAATATTAAATATAAATTAAGGATTTATTTATATAGCTGAAATAACTTATGACTTTTTATTTGTAAAATTTTTAATTCTGGGCTATAAATACGATGCTCTGAGCTAGTTAATTATTTCTTATGCATCTACAAAATAATTCGAAGTGTTAATTTAAACTTTAAAGGGCAAACCCCCTTCACATACAGCACTGGTTTTTCGTATAGAAACAATGCTGCAGCCAACCACCAACCAAAGCAGCGGCAGCAGAAGGCAAAGGAAGGCGCTGACTCAGCATTAAATTTCGTTTCTGCATATGCCAATGTGTGCGTGCGTGCATGTGTATGACCGTTGTGAGCAACGTTGTGTGAGCCGGTATGTTTGTATGTAGCGAGTGTATGTATGTCTGGCAGCGAGCGCGAGTGTATCGGTTTGTTGTCGACTGTTCGATAGAGCATCGTCGTCCATCTGCGCATTTATGTTTGCCTGGCTAAAATATCGGTAGTTTTGCTCGCCGCGTGACGATGGCGCGTGACTTCACATCGGCATTGATTGGAATCGGTATCGATAACGTGCTGCGAGTCGGCCAACTGAATGAATGAAGTTTGGATATTTCATGTAAAATGAATGAATGATTCAAATTATTAGGATTACTTGGGACTCAAAATTCGACAGAGTATTGTGAATTTCAACGAGTGACATGCATTTAATGATCACTCTTTATTATTGTTTTTTTATTACACTGATCAGTTCTTATTGTAAGTACATAATTCCTTGTGTTAACGGAAATCTATTATGTGTCTGTATACATATACATACATGAAGAGTATACCTGTAAGTAGCTGATCGAAAATATAATAATTGACTGGGTATTTTAATGACTCCATGGAATAGATGCTGTTGTCTCCCACTCCGTTGCATTTCCTCCTAAATATTTTGTACTTTACTTTACACAATTTAAGGCAGTTCAGTCTTAGGGTGACCATGGTTTTGCTTATCGTGGCACGACGTGACACGATACAAGCACGAAAAGAACAAAGCTTTTAGAAATTTCGTTCTTAGCTCGCAGAGAATTAATATAAAAGTGTTACACATTGTAAGAGTTGTGTCTGATACAGTAAAGAAAATAAATTCTCCATCAGAGTGAGTCTACATCAGTTAAATCTGTAAATCCCAAAATATACCAGAAAGAAACGTACATTTTATTTGCTAATTTGTTTATTCTTCACATATGTATAATTTATGTTAATTTCATTTGTTTCACTTTTGTTTTGCAATTGCATTTGCATTTCTCATATGTATGTATGTATGTTTGTGTCCATTGTAGCCAATGCCACACCCTTTCTTTATCATCATAAAACTTATTTTAAATATTCTTTAAATCTTAAATTCAATTGCTTTTATTTTATGTTATTTGTTTCTTGTGAAATAGAAAACTATTATTTGTTAATTGAAATATCTTCTTGAGTTATTTATTCATATGTTGCTGTTGTTTATTTGTTGTCTATCAATATTTTGGCTTGTCGGGTTGATCGATGCATCTACATATGTATGTATGTATCATATAAGGTATGTATGTAATGCATGAATGGATGTATGTATGAAACTTAAGGTTGTATTGTTGTTTCGTGCTGTTGGCTCAGTGAATTTCATAAATAGACTTTGTTCTTAATTCGTTTTGCAAAAAGGGACGGTAAAATTACAATAAAATCATTGTGAATTATGTATGTAATGCATTATCATCTTTACAAATTCTCATAAATAATTACTATAGATTATTCTCTGTGTATGTGAGTGGACGATGTGTATGTGTGTGTGTGTGTGTGTGTCTTAAATATAAATTCAATTTAATGGCTCGGTAAATTTACACAATATACGCACTTGTATATTTCAATTTTCAATTTTCATGTTGATCTTTTCCCATTTGAAACGAAACGTTTAAAACACAAATTGAAGCAAACAAAACCCATTCCTGTTGGATAGTGTAAAACTGCTACGATTTTGGTTTTTGGATTAAAACGTGCTCTGATCTTTAAATCGCTACTTTTGTGTGTGTGTTTTAATTAGCTACTATAATAATAATGTTAATAATAATATTAGTTTAAACATTAACGCTTTTTTATTGCTATTTTTTTATGTTGGTTAAGCTGCTGGTTAGTCATAATAGAATATTCTATTTGTAAGGCTGTATTCCTAGGCAAATCATAAGAACTTGTGGAAATTTCAACCATTTTCCAAGAAACATAAAAAATATTTATGTGGGAGCAAAATCAAATTAAAAACAATTCAGGCTATAAATAATCTCTTAGTTGTAGGTGTTTTTATTTTTTTTATTAATTAAATTAAATAATAATGCACAAATTAAACGCTATGTCTGCCGTTTAAAGCAAAACAAACAAAAAAAACTAAGTTTTTTTTCATCTTTTTTTTTCAATTGCAAACAATAATTAATTTACTATAATAATTTCAATTTCAAGGCGGCCAGAGCCGTCTTTAAGACGCAGCCCATTGCTACACATAGTACAATAGTTGCTTTTCCATATATATATACATATGTGTATATAATATATATTTACGTTTCTTTGTATAATTTACATTTAGGGTCAGAGCAAAACTCCATTTGTTGGGTTTCTCTTGGCTGCCCTTAACAAAGATTTCTGGCTCTTTTTTTTATCTTTACGTACACAGATTGGGAAAATACTCATAGAAGTAGTTTTTATCAGTTTATCAGGCCAATTAATACATGGTTTCCATTTGCCAATATCAATATCAATGCATCATTTCATTAACATCAAATGTTTTTGTTTATCGTTTTAGTTTCATCAGTTTCGCTTGCGCACAGCGTTGATAACAGAACGCGAAAGTTTAACAAAACTCAAACTTAAATCAAACTAAAACGTTATTGAATACATTCATCTTTTGTGTATAGAAAAATACTTTTCACTTTTTGTTAAATGTTATAAATGTATAATTTTTAATTAATTAAATTAATTGGACGTTTAAGTAACTAACCGTTAATAACCGTTTGTTGCGTGATTCGCCTAACACAAAACTTTCGTCTAACTAAACTCTCAATAAATACAAATAGAAACAGATACAAATATAGTTATCATTATATAGGATAGAATCAATAGAATTATAGAATAGCTTCGTTCGCACAAATACAAATACATTTTTTAGTATTCCATTTCAATTGTGGATGGGGAGAGAGGGAGGATCCTTTGCCGATGTGAGTGTCCAACGCTCCAACGAATTTACAACTTAAGCAAAGTATAAACTAAAGCCAAAAGTTTACGCTGCACGCTGATTTTATGTTAGAAGGGATTCGCATTGCTGCTCGCCGGATTTCTGCTGGAGGGACGTGTGCTGAATGAGGATTTGCCACTGGTGCCGCGCTGCGGTGGCATCGGACGGCGCACATGACGCATCTCGCTGTGGCAATTAAAATAAATAGAAATAATTAAATTTGTGAATGTAAAATAAGCAGAAATGTTGACAAGTTAATTGAAAGCTCTTTAAATCAAACATTTGTTATGATTATGATGATTTAATATTAAAATAAATAAGTACAGCAATAAATTAAATTTAATTCTTCAATTGTTGAATCTAAGCTCATTTCCATTGCGGTGTTAGGCGGATTCCAGCAGCAGGTTAGCGGGGATGCAAACACGTTTGCCACATGCAAAATGCTTACCAAGTGCTGGTTGTGGTCGAGGTTTTGTTTTTTGGAGGATATTATACAGGGGTATATATTGTTTTTATTGAGACATAAATGAGACACGATCGTGATTTGTTTGCTTAGCGACCCAAATGCACCCACCGATCCATTTCCATTTCCTCCAGACGCTGCGTGAGCGCCAATTTCTGCTGCACTGCCAAACGCAGCAGCTGATTGAGCGTTTTCTTCTCCTCCTCGGCAGCCTCCAGCTGGCGATTCAGATCATCCACCTGGGTCACATACTCCTCGCAGCGTGCGGCGAACATTGCGCGCAGACCTGCAACAAATAAATAAATCATTTAAGATAGATTCAATAAAAGAATATAGGTTCTACACCCACTTGAGAAGGTGGCAGCATCCTCCTTGAGCAGACGGAGCTCATTGCGCAGCTTGGACATGGTATCGCTGACAATGATCTTCTCGTTCTCATACTTGGACTTGAGATTGGTGAGTGCCACCTCGGCGGTTTGTTTGTTCGACTTGAGCACATTGCGCAACGTGCCAATTTGTTCGCGCTTCACGGACAGCAAACTCTTGAGCTTGACAATTTGTTCCTGCAGCTCCTCCAGCTCCTCGGTGTTGCCCTTTTCCACAGCTGCAAAGAGAGAGAGCATTGAATAAGTCAAGTTTACTTTCTTGAATGTCTGATGCTGTAACTTACTTTCGCCACCCTCGGCGCGCACTTTGTGCTTGTTCAGATCGATGGTGTGCTCCACGGCAGTCTTCAAATGCTTGATCTGATCACTGACCGTGTCCACATACTTCTTGATCTCCACGGAATCGGCCAGTCCCTGCAGGTCCTCAACAATTTGCGGGCGTGCAGTGAAAACATCCGACTTGAACTGCGACTGAATCGCAGTCAGAGAATCATTCTCAAAGCTGCAATTTAAAAACAAATTATGTTAAATAAAATACGATTAATTAAAGTATAACTCTAACCTCATATCGTCGCTCTTGTGATCCAGCAGCACACGCGTGGGCGTTTCTCCATTAACTGTGCAGACCAGATGATAAAGCTGCGCCAGATCATCACTGAGCGCTACCAAAGTGCTGCGTGCGGAGCCCAAACTCTGGCCAGCGTTTTGTGAGATGTGCGTGAGTGTTTGCACATCACTTTGCAGATCGAGGGACTTTTGTTCGGTGGTCAGCAATTTGTTCTTCAGGTTGGTCACTTCGTTGCGCAGCGTGGTGCTGGCGTCTGTGTAGTTGAGACCCTTCTGCAGCTCGGCAATGTCAGTCTTGAGGCCATCAATCTCCTTGGCGGAGAGCGTAAACCAATTGGCATATTGTGAGATAAGTGCACGCAGCTGTTGCTGCAACTGTTCATCCTTCTCCTGCTGATCACTGCTGATTGCCTTCGGATCCTTCACCTCAATCTGTTTCTTCAGCTGCACCAGGGCATCCACATGCGCGGCCAGCAGCGCGAGACGTGACATAAAGTTCTGCAGCTCATTTTGTGACTTATCCAGACTGCTTTGGGCTTCGCGCAAATTGGTCGTCAGATGCGATTTCTCGTTCTCTATGCTCTCCAGCTGCTTCTCCAGCTTTTTCAGTTCGTTCAGATGGATTTCAGAGAACAAATCGCATTTGGTGCCATCGGGTGACTTGAGCTCAGTACTCAAATCGGCCTCGAGGCGTTTCAGTGCCAAGTTCTCCTCCTCGCCGTCGGAATTATTGCTGGCATTGTCCTCCATGTTGCTGCGTATGCTGTAGGCCAAATTGCTGATGTGATACATGGACTCGCGATTCAGATGACCATCCAGCTCCTTTTTTAGCGCATATTTTGCCTCACGTTCGCCCTTTTAAAGAGGAGACAGGAATTGAGTTTGAAATGCTGATCATTGTCGGATAATCCTCAGCTTACCTGCAGTGCTTCGAGCGCCTCCTCCATTTGCTTCTCGGCAATTTTCTTGAGATTCGCCAGCTCATCGACCTGTTGATTCAGCAGCTCCACCTCCTCAGTCAGACGACGAATCTCGTGCTTGGCACCTTCAAACTCCACCTGTGAGAGGACGTTATTAGAAAAAACTCAAACGGAAACTTGTCTTCAATAAGATAACTTACCTGCGAGCTTCGCAAGCTGGACACCTGCTTCTGCAGCGTTATGTTCTCCTCCTCCAGCTCTGAGTATTCGCTAAGCATGCGAGTTTCACGGAACTTCAAGTCCTTCAGCTCCGATTTGAGACGCAAGCGGTCAGCCTCATTGTCGCTCTTGTCACGCCCAATATCCGAGTTCTCCTGCAGCATGCGATCCCGCTCATTGCGCACACGCTCCAGCTCATGGCGCAGCTGCTTGGTCTCGTTCTCCAGATCGAGTATATGCAAATTGAGCGACGTTTCGCGAGCGGCCGACTCATTGAGCAGCGTCTCCTCCTGCTCGATGCCGGTCTTGTTGGTGACCTTCTGTGAGGTTTGGAATTTGGTAAGAGCCTGTCGAAATGAGAGTAATCAAAACAGAACAGGATTAAACACCATGAAAAGTCAAATTAACTGTGAGAATTTAAATGTGCTCGATTGTAGAATACCCTGTAAGTGCAGGAGTAGTTAATGAAATGATTGCGATATGTAAGAAATGTTTGATATGGTAAGAGAAATCTACAAAGAGACCCTTAAGTCAAAAAAACAAGTTTTAAGAGAAAACATCTAGAAAAATCAATCAAAGTTTAATCTACGTTTTTAACAGAAACGGTAACGATTATAATTTTTAAAATATAAATTATTAAATAAAAGTTATTTGTCGATTTTTATCAAAATAATGAAAAGAAAACTCTTATTTTTCGATCAAAATAAAAAAATTATAAAATAATAATTAAATTTAAATTTTTATTTATAAATTATAATTTAACTTTTATTTAAAATTTTTATTTTAGCAATTGAAAATAAAAGTATTTTTTCAATTTTTATAATTCATTAAAAATAGATTAAGGGATCATAAATTAAACGTCTTTAAATATCAATAGTAATTTTTGCTCTCTGTTTCGGAAATTTGTCTCCCTTTCCTAAATCACGAAATCATTGAAAATGTAATATACCCACTATCTCAATCTGTCGCCAGGGTATAACAATCATAAAAGTTGCGAGCCTGCCATTTTTATTGCAGTCATTTGCATGCGAAGGCGGGAATGGAGGAAGAGGAAGATGGAGAAGATGGAAGAGGCACGGGATAGTCAATGGGGGCGTCAGTCACTGGGGAACTTGGTCGCCGGTTTGCGGACGACGCCCCCTCTTCTTGTCTCACTTGGTTACATTTTTCATTAAATGACGCAAATATCTTTTTGTATTTTTATTTGCGAATTTTCTTTTATTACAAATCTCCCAGTGGAGAAGAAAGAGAATCAACAGCACTCCAAAGTGGGAATATTCGCATTCAAAGACAAGCATTTATTGGATTTCTGTTAATTGCGATTGGTAGGTTTGAAAAATGCGACATAGACGCACGTACTCGTTAAGGCTTAACGAGAACAGGACACGCCCAGGACGCAAAAGGTAAATGTGTGTGTCTACACTGCGGGTAATATATGAGAGATCAAATTAGAAATAAAAATCTTATTTAGAGGAAATTAAGCCAAAAGTAAAAGTGTAAAATTGTAATAAAATTGTTAAAACATGATAAATCAAATGGAAAATAATAGATATAATAATAATTTAAGTTAGCTAATTTATAAAGATTATTTTACGCTTTGTAGCCAACTATTTCTTTCAGTGTAAATCCATATTTGAAGTGTGCGAGCCAAGCCTTTAACGGTACGGTCATAAAAGCCGTTGACTGAAGGGGCATGCAACGTGTCCATATGGTCAGGAGTTCAACTGGAACTGGAACTGAAACTCAAACTGGGTTGGGCCGTAATCGTGTTGTGGCTTTAATTGAAATCTCGCCCGTCAGTCGTTAGTTTTTGCTATGGGCCATTTGAAGTACGTGCTTCACAGCAAAGTTGCAAGAGGAAGCAAAGAAAAAAGTGACCATAGAGAGAGATTCAAGTTGAATGCTGGTTGCAGATTGATGAAGGATGGAGAACTTAGTAGAATGCCATTGAAGTAATTTTAAATGCTGTGTAATTAGCAGGCGGCAATCTTTTTCTTAGTGACAACGACAACGCCAACAACAAGTGCTGCTTGCCACCCCGTGTTGCCCCAAAATTGTAACGGAAATAGCCTCAAACTGCAGCCCTTTCAGTCTTTGCTCCTTCGTCTTCTCCGCTCTCGCTCTCTGCGGCCGTATAATTATTGTCAATGCCTTGGGGCGACGTCAACGCCTTTGTCATTGTTTTTGTTGTTTTAGTAATCTCACACTCATACACACACACCTACACACACACTTGCCCAGCTCTTGGCAAGTGCATTTCGTTAATTAGTGTGGATGAAAGAGGCAAAAGGAGAGTGCAAACAAAAGACCGCGCCAGCAGTCCAACTAACTTGGAAATTTGAGACCTCTAATGCCGTCACATTCAACCAGGCAAAAGCGGCGAGTGTTTATTTTCTGTGACACTAAACAGCACAGTGGCGCCACCTAGCTAACATATACTATATGCATTCTTATGTAGAGGGTGTTTCTTAAAGAGTTCTTGGATTATAAAATAATGTAAGAAATTCAGCTTGGAAGGTTTTATTTTAGCGGGAATAGAATGAGATCTTTAAATGTACACACATTCAGTTATTATGAAATGCTGCTGCAATTATTATCCATCACTATTGGAAAGCCAAAACAAAGTAAATAGACTCAACAACTCAGTAGAAAACTGAATTTAATAGTCCAATTATAAAGCAATATATAAAGCAAAAATAACAATTCTTTACTTATTCCCCCATCGGTTTAAAAAGCAATAAATAAAACATTGCCACCTTAAAAGCCAGCTAGAAAAAATAACACCCATTATTAGCAAAACAACAACAAAAATTGTGGAGGCGTGTAGAAGAGTTTAAACAAAAGACTGGAAAAACACACTTTGGACAGGAAACCAAATGAAATTCGAGCTGTTAAAAGTGGCAAGCAAAATTACAACAATGCTGTCCACTCTTCACATCTTAAATGCATTCTGATCAGCGGTGGACACGCAGTGGCTCCGGGAGCAGGGGCTGCTTCCAACTTATTCAAATGGATTAATATAATATAGTCACTATACTTGATACTTCATGATCACAAGTAATTTATGAAAGAATCATTTGTCCTTTGCCTGCAGTCAAGTATTTTGCTATGGTTTTAAAGTGTCTTCACAAGCGGTAGCACTTTTATTTTCTAATTTCCATTTGAATATGCAGTAGCGCCATCTATGGAGCAACAGGCAGCAGACAGTTTACCACAACAACCGCAATAAATGACACCATGACATGGACTTTATGCAAATTGGAAAAGATTTTTAATTAAGTCGAGCAAATATTAACACAACCAGACGAGGGTACGATGCAGGACCATAACAAGGAGGCGGATGAGAAGGAGGCAGAGCCGACGATGCGACTAAACATATTAGATGTGTTTTTCCGCTTCTGTCCTCTGTCTGCCCTTCTGCCTGGGCCAATGCAACGCATAATGTTTTGCGGTTGAATCTGTGTGCGGCAGTTCAACTAAATGGCCTAAATGAAGTTGGCCCGCATCAACGTGGGGCAACAGCTGTCGCTGTCGTCGTCGTTGCAATGTTTCCGTGTTACCGGCCACCACTAAAAATAGACCAGATTGCCCACATTATGTGCGACGAGTAGCGGAATTTTGGAGGCGCTAGCTAGGTAGCAAACGGTGCTAGCAACGCAACGGCAACGGCAATGGACGACTCATAACAATTTCCCCGCATGTTGATAAAGTATGCCATGAATGACTGAGCAGATTGTTGGGCCACGCCAAAAGCGACAATGATGGCAGCGCCACCATCTCCATCACCAGTCCCCCATCTCCACATGGAAATAACAATCAGGGGCAGGCAACAGTGGCAAATGCAAAACAAACAACAACATCAACTGCTGTTGCTGCTGCTGTTTATGTTTGCCTCTGTGTTTTGTTGTCGGCTGTCGTGTAATTTCTTAACTCACACACACACTGAGATACTTGCAACATGGACGTGGGACATGGGATGTGGACGCACTTGTGGCCTCCATGTCAATGCACGCATTTGACTCTCTAACTCTCTCTATCCTCCCTGCTCTCTCCCTCTCTTTCTATCTCTGTTGTATTTGAAATGTCGCCAAAATGAAAATAAACAAACGCGACTCAACGACGCGACAGAACGCCTCGGATTTGCCCCAAAAGCAAAATGTATAATTTCAGCATGGAAACTGTGCAACACAAAAGCAACACAAATTACGCTCTCAACTAAATGGAAAACAACTAAAGTGAGTGCAGCAAACTAAACAGAAATAGACAGCTAAACAAATACCCTTTAAAAATTCTAAACAAAATGAGAAAATAAATAATAATATTATATGCAATTAATCGTATTAGGAATATAATTAATATTAATAAATTTGACTTATACAAATTATGTAACCATTTTCTAATCAATATAAGCTCAAAGATCAGAAGTTGATTCTAATCTCAATATCAAAACACTTGCAACGAACGTTTTTCTTCTATGGGAAAACGGACAATACAAAAATGTAAATGTAAATACAGTCGAACTTCTCTAACTTGAACTTCCCTGACTCGAATTTTCTCTTACTTGCACAAAATCGAGTGGCAATAGCGTTTAATGAGCAAATTTCATACAAATCTGCTTCCGTAACTCGAACTTTCATAAATTTGAAATGTATTTATGAACGATTGAAATTGTAGTTCCTTTTAAAAGACTTAAAAAAAATAGTTCCATAAGTCGAAAGTCTTCATAAGTCGAACTTTTTCTTTGGATAATGGTGATTCGAGTTACGGAAGTTCGACTGTATTTTTTAAAACGTGTGTTTACAAACACGGACAACGTCGGCATTAAATGCCTATATTCTAGTAAAGATTTTAGTTTTAACACATTTTTGTCTCAATTCTTTTCCCCTATATTCTAGTAAAGATTTTAATTTATCCACATTTTTGTCTCAATCCTTTTCCCCACATAAAACAAATATTTCCGTACATTTAATAAACCCACATAGTTGTAATGCCCTCCCTTTGCGATAAGGGAATGTGTGCGAGCATAACTTAAATTGCGCTCTTAACTGGGAAATGGGAAAATGGAAAAGCGCTCGCAGCATGCAAATCCTTTTGCAACTGCAACATACAATGTATGCAAATGCTGTAGGGATAAGTGTGTGTGTGTGTGTGTTGCAAATTGCAATTGTCATGCCACCGACTGTTGCATCATCGTATGAGCTACAATAATACAAATAAAAAATCATTTGCAGTTAACAGGCAATCGGCCAACTCGTAATGCTGTGATCAAATTCAGCTTGAGCCACATTTGCATTTTGAGGGTCAACAATTGGCAGCACTCCAAAGATGGGCCATAAAATGTGTCCATGTGCCGAGATGGCGATGGCAGCCAATCAGCGCCGAATAAGTTTGCTGCAAATAAATTGCATGGCCATTATGACCATGGAATGGCACAAAAAGTTCAACTGTTGTCGACTCAACTCGCCTGTCTGCCCGCCTGCCTGCCACATGCCACATGCCTCCTCCAGCTGTCATCAGTGCTTTACATTTTCATTGCAGAGCCGCCTCCTGGGTACACACACAGACAGAGGGGAGGAGATTCCTCTCTCCGTACCCTGGCTTGCAACATTTTTCCTGCTCATTTCCCTTGCAGCAACTGAAGCCAGAGACCAGTCAGCAGCAACAACAACAACAATGACAACAACTGCGTCTGCAACCAAGTCGGAAACATGTTTTGTTAGTGCTCAAGCGCTGCATTTAACCCTTGCCACAAAGCCCTCCTCTCCCCCTTAACCCTCTCAACGCCAGCTCCCAATTGTCCTTGCTGCTGTTGCCGGATTTGATTGCCGTAGAATTGCAATTTGCGCCAGCAGAACAGAACATCAGCGTCAAATCATTATAATTTCTTCGTCGGGATTTTCATTTTTTTTTCTTTTTTGCTTTTGGTCCTTTAGTCCTTTGGCTGCTTGTGTCGCTCGTTTAGCTGTCGCTTTGATGTTTGTTGCAGTTGTCGTTGTTATTGTAATTGCAAGTGTCTGCCAAAGATTTGTTAAACGGCTTTTGGCTGCACAGCTTGCCAAGTTTATATAGTCGCGGATTCGAAGGACTATTGGATAATATCTTTGTAATTGCAACTAAGCGAACTTCCAACTTCTTAAACTGATGTCGAACTTCTGTATAATGATGGCTATTCTACAAAATGTGATAAACTTAATTTCATCCGGAAGCTGGACATTTAAATTTCTGAATAAAATGTTTGATTTGATGAATTATAGTTTTATTTTCTTGGTTTCCGATTGTAAGCATAGTATAGATAATAAACAGAAAACCAAACTATTTATATCTTCGTCCTGTTTAGTTATATTTATTTAGTGATATATGTGTCTTCCACTCTGTTTATTATGTCGATTCTGAATATATATGTATATGTAGCTTAGGGAAAAGCCATATTATAAGATAGAAATATTTTCCCTTAACATGTTACATGTATTTTTATACATTTAAAAATGAAAAGATATCAATATAATCCATATTTAAGCCTATAATAATACTTATTTATTTAGATTGTATTTTTTATAGTAATAAATTATCTTTGATGAG